>JAMKQA010013536.1:0-57735 GCA_024699735.1 Posidonia australis
CTCGGGCGTACGAGGGTGCCTAACACCTTCCTCGTGCGTAATAGGAATCCTTATCCATCCTCTGGTTAGCAGACATCCAGCCTTCCCATTTGCATCCCGTGCATTCATCCTTTTGTGGTTTTCCTCGTCTTTCCCTTAAAAGACTAGGTGGCGACTCCTTTCCTCTTTCTTTTTCTTCTATCCTATCCTTGCGCCTTCGCCATCCTGGCATGGCTGTGGTCCCCTCCCCACACCCTCCTCTAGGTCGGCGTGGTCACAGGAACACATCATGTAATTTAGCATATTATGGTGGTAGTGCTAATTTGTAAATAACTTTGCCAACTAATTCCACTATATCAAAATGTCTCATTACTTAGGACTTAACTTTCCTTTTCTTTCTAACTTCAGCACACCTTTAGCTGGTGATATCGCTAGAAACACTTGCTCTCTAGTATCAAAATGCAACTCCCAATGCTTACGATCTGTATAACATTTTTGTCTACTATGAGTTGCTTCCAATCTCTTCTTGATTACACCTACCTTATTTGCATACTATAGAACAATCTTAGGTTCGAGCAGTTTTCACTCATCTGCATCACTCCAACATAATAGTGATCTGCAAGGTCTTCCATACAAAACTTTATATGGTGTCATTTCAATGTTTGAGTGATAACTATTATTGTAGGCAAACTCTACTAGTGACAAGTGTTTATCTCAACTACCACTGAAATCCAAAACACAAGCTCTAAACAAGTCCTTTAAGGTCTATATTGTCCGCGCTGACTGTCCATCTGTCTAAGGATGAAAAATTGTGTTATACTTAAACTTCGTTCCTAAGGCTTTCTGAAGACTTTTTCAAAAATTCGAAGTGAAGTGAGGATCTCGACCTGATATAATAGAAATTGGTTCTCCAACTTCTGGTCTATCCGAATTGGTAGAAAATGTATCGACTTAGTCAAGCGATCCACAATTATCTATATCACATCATGCTTTTTCCTGGTATTAGTCAAACCGCACACAAAGTCCATTATCACATTCTCCCATTTCCATTCCAGTAACTCTATAGATTGCAACATGCCCGCTAGTCTCTGATGCTTAACCTTAATCTGTTGGCAAACAATACAATATGATACAAATTCTGCAATATCTTTCTTCATGTCCCTCTACCAAAAATTCATTTGTAGATCTTCAAATATCTTTGTGGTGTCATGGTGTATACTATATGAAGATCTGTGAGCTTCCTTTAGTATCTCTCTCTCTTCACTTCAAAATCAATCGGTACCCATAAGCTATTCTAAAATCGAATTCCTCCATTTGGTGCAACCTTAAACTCTAAGTCTCCCTCACCGGCTACTACGAGCATCATCTGTAACTTTGGTGTTTGTGACTGTGCCATGAAATTTTCTCTGCTAAGCTTGAATCAATCATCAAATTAGCAAGTATCGAATCTATTTTTTCTCCCATAAATGGTTTCCACTGAGCAAAGTCTTCTACTAACTTCCATTCCTGAACCACCTTATGAGCAACTAATCCTTCTCATTTTCTACTACTTTATTGGCTTTATCAGGATGATAAGAAATATTAAAATCATGATCCTTTAAAATTTTCAACCATCTTCACTTGCCTCATGTTCAATTCTTTCTGTGAAAACAAATATTTAAAACTTTGATAATCTATGAACACCTCAAATTGTTCTCCATATGAATAATGATGCCAGATCTTTAAAGCGAAAATCACTATTGCTAATTCCAAATCGTGGATTGAATAATTCCTTTCATGAGGACTGAGTTGTCTCAATGCATATGCCACTACCTTGACATTTTGCATCAACAACAACATAATCCTGATCCTGAAGCATCACTATAAATGACAAAAACCCCTACTGCCTTAAGGAAGTGTCAAAGTTGGTGCATATGTTAACCTCCTCTTAAGTTCCATAAAGTTGTCTTTACACTTTACGATCCTAGGAGTGTAAACGGATCAGGTTGGGTTGAGTTTAAGGTCTACCTTAACCCATCCTTTATTAATGGGTAAGGGGTTGAGTGAATACTCATCTTAAAAAATTCTAACTACTACCTTACTCACTACCTGTTAGAATAATGAGTGATGAGTAGGGTTAACGAATGCAACAAGTGAATTTTTGTTGTTGTTAAATTTAAACTAATATCATTTCATGGGTGATGGGTAGGATTAACGACTAAATTTTATTTTATTGTTAAATCTAAACTTATATCATTTCATAGCTTTTCATGGACTAAATTTAACTCAAGATAATCATTTTATTGATTCCTAATAACATTATAGGAGTTGATGATATAGTAATCAACACATACACTAACATAATTAGCAACAATCAACAATATACACACATTACACCATTATAAGCAACAATCAATAATATTATATAAATCAACAGCATGCTTGAAAGCGATCAACAAGAAGAAAATGTAAAAACATGTAAATTGTAAAAGGAAAGAACAAAAATAACAACAAACAAGTAATGACTTGAGTATCATACAATATTATATGAAGAAAAAGAAAATACAACAACAATAAATATACTCTTGGATTACAACTATAATAGATAAATCTTCTGCATTAGTGGAGATAAAAGCAACAGCAAATTATTAGACAATAACATCTATTAAACCTACAAAAAAAAATAAACATTAAATAAATCATAAGAATATTTTTATAAATGTATATAGAAGATTAAAAGAGAATAAGAATTACATATTTCAAGGTTTCTACTATCAAAATCTTCTACTATTGTTTCAAAAAATACATCAACAAGATTTTCTCCTACAAATACAATGAAAATACAAATTATAAGAATTTACGTAAATAAATTTATAAAAATAGAAATCAAGTGTGAATGTAATTTACCATGAAGTTCATGTCTTATTTAATCTTGTACACATATAAGACCCTCCACCATAGTTGGATGCATAGAACATTGATACTGATCAAGCACTCTACTTTGATGCTAAAAGCGGCCTTTGATGAAACAGTAGATTTAGTTAAAATATCACGAGCCATACAAGCTACCACACGATACTTAAGTACTTCTACACTCCATCAAATTAAGATGTCAAAATTTTCTTGTCTAAGTAACACTGGATCCTCTAAGTAAGATTTTAAATCATTCTTTGATGATTGTACAACAGACTTTGCATCAAGGTATTGATTATACTCATCAATTATTACAGACACAGTAGATGGTGTATAAGGAAAATAATCTCCTAAAGGTGATGGACTAGTAGTGACATCAGAAGTACTCTCACCTGAAACAAGTGTGTCATCTCTTACATGCAAACATTATTCATTATGCAAGTCCATCAAGCATGCCTTAATCTTTACAATATAATGTTCTCCATCAACACCATAAATTTTTCTCATGCAAAACTCAACTGTATTCATTTTGTGACGAGGGTCCAAGATAGAAGCTAGTGACAAAATCATACTTGTAATATTCCAATACTTGTCAAATTTAACATTCATTCAATTACCCATTGAAGAAATAAAAGGAACATTATTATGACAAAAATCCTTCAACATCACATGTATAGCACAAATGCCTGGAAAGAAATAATTTGCAAAAAGATACAACAAGGTAGAAAACTCATCAGTGACATCATAGAAGTAACACAGGTAACCACAAACAATCTTAGCATGTTCTCACTCCTCTACATTAGGTACAAACTTGTAAAAATTATCAACCATTGTCAAGAAAAAGCTTCCTTGAATTCTGGAGCAGTTTGCAACATAAGGAAGGTGAAGTTCCATCTTGTTGAAGCATTTAAAACAAGGGCTTTATTTGAAACCTTTACTTGACTAGCCATTTCTTTGAAAGTCTGCAATTTTAATTTGAAAGACTTAGCATACTTCACACTCTCACGTACCTTTGTTATGACCTCCTTTATAATCTTAGTTCCTTCTTAGACAATCAAATTTAGAATGTGTATATAACATCTACCATGAAATAATTGCCCATATACCACAAGATTACTAGCAAGAAACTTCTCCAAAATTTCTCTAAAAAAACATCATTTATAGAACAATTATCTAAAACAATAAACATTAATTTTCTATCAATGTTCTATTTATACATTTTTCCCAAAATAGCTTTTGAAAGTACAACTGCCGTATGAGGAGTATTAATTGTAGAAAAATTTAGGATTCTTTTTTACAATTTTCAGTTATAATCAATGCAGTGTGTTGTCAAAGTAAAGTAGCTCATGTTTTGATTTGATGTCTACATATCAATGGTAAGGCTAATATGATAACTAAGTATCTCCAAAAGACTATATAATTTCACCTTTTCTTCTTCATATATATTCATGTAATCTTTTTTTTTATTGTGCTACGTGAAATTATTCTAAACAATGGTTAAAATTTTCTAATGAATTCACGAAATCCAGCATGATCGACAATAGCAAAATGACACTCATGAAGAATGATCATTCGAGCAAGATTTCTTCTAGTAAATTCTTGATCAAAATTCTAATTTTTTAAGTCTATGGTATTTTCTCTGTCCTTTGTTCTGGCCTGTCACATTTATTAACTTTTGATGGACATTTTGCTTCACTTTTGATGAATTAAATTCTTAGTCTCATCTTTTGACCTAGTTATATATTCGACACCATAATATTTAAATTTTGCTTTTGTTATCCAATCAACTTCAATTTTGATAAAATTCTTATAAGCATCTGATTTTGATTGTCTTGTCTTTTTATGAGTGTTTGTGGTTGTTGTTGGTTCTTGTTGTTCAATAGTAATAGACTCAACATCAATTAGTTCTATATGTAACACTGCATCTAGAAAATAAAATGTATCAAAATGAAATCACATAAATTGAACAATAAACATCAAATTGACGAGTATAAAAATAAACATCAAAGTCAATAATAAGCATTTCTTGAACTTAAAAGGAAACTTCTAGAAGTTGCTTTCCCTATTTTTCTACTATGATAAATAAAACACGACCAACTTTTACACATGTGAAAAGTTATCAAGAAAATACACAACGAAATTTTGGTCATGCTATGATACTAGAAATAAATAAATAGATCCAAATAGTAAATGATAATAATAGCCCATTACACTTGAAAATTTACCTCAACAAAAGCATAACCTAGAGGTCTCCATGGAATCTTTGGATCAATATCAACAATGCGGCCATACTACATAAAAATGTCAAGAAACTCGTGAATTTTCCTATCACATGCTATGCCAAAACTAATACTGAATCACCATATATCATCTAAAAAAAAGCATCACCATATTGAATACTAAAAGCTCATAAAATGAAAACAAACTTAAATAGAGACCCTGTATGCAGCACTTAGATGGATGAGGCATACAATCCTTTTATGGATATGAGTTCAATAGGAATATGTTGGACAATACATGTGGCTTCGAGACAGATAGAAAATATAAATATTTCTATTTTGATTTGGGACACTTTGCTGAAGAAAGGTAGTGGAGAAACAAGACAGAAAAAACAACTAACTTTAAATAGTTTCTAAACAAGCAAGTGAGACTACGAGACAATGCACAAGTACCAACTACAATGATTTTAAAAACTTTTTCGCATGAAAAAAAAGTCAAATCACATCATGGTTTCGTAACTGGAATGAGTTAAGAATGGGAAAAGAAGCATGGAGATCCTGCAATATTAGGTTGTGTTTGGAAACTTTTTCTTGCGTAGTTTATTTACAAAGGTTAACTTTTTGTTAAATTATATTTTCTTGTGGTTTTTATCGAAATAAGTAAACGTTTATTTGATTTGTATGTCTAATAAACACTTATGAGTTAATCAAAGACTATATTACTCTCACCATTATTGTCAACTAATGACTACTCGTCGCTGCGTCACCATTGTTGACCACAACTACCGTCGCCATTGACCACCACCATCGCCTCTCACTTGTTGCCATCTAACGCTGCTAACCACCACCTTTACTAGCCACCACCACCATTGCCACCACGTCGCTGCCATTGACCACCACCATCATCACCAGCACTTGTCGTCCTCCGCCACTGGCCATTACCACCATCATTGTCGGTCACAACTGTCCATCGTCGCTGCCATCACTGCCATTGGCCACCACTATCACCATCGCTAGCCACTACCACCCCCCTTGGGTACCACTGTCCATCACTGCTGGCCACCGCTACTGCCATCGTCGACCACCACCGTCTAGCATTGTCGACCACCACTACTATTATCGCATCTGCCCTGTGGTCGATGGACCAGTCACCATCACCACCTCCCACAGTTTGCTGCCATGTTGTAATTCAAAATCATCTTCTAAGGATATCATTAGAAAAGCTATGACTAATATTCATAACTTTTTAAAAAGCCAACACCCATTAGCTTTTATAAAAGTTACAAAATGAACTAAAAAGCTACAACTAGCTTCTTTAGAAAAATTGGATAAGCTGGCTCGTTTGGGAACACTTATCAGAAAATAAGTGTTTAACACAATAAGTTAGTGTAAAAAAGTGTTTCTAAATGCTACCTTAGTTAAGAACATACAGTTCATTGTATGTGTTGAGAGAGGAAAATCTTATAAAAGAGTGTCATTGCATCATCGAGAGTGGGAGAGTGTGCAGGCGAAGGCAAGAGAAGGAGGGCCAAGGGTGGAGGTGGAGGGTGGTGAGCCAAGGGTGGAGGCAAAGAGCCAAGAGAGGGAGAGCCAAGGGTGAAGGCGAAGCGCTGTCACGTTTGAGGTGTTGAAGAATGAAGAGGAAAGGTGAATAATAATGTATTTATATTTTAGGTTGAAGAGTTAGCATTTAGGTAAATTTACTAATATACCCTTGGATTAACGAATTAATTGATTATCGGTAGCATGCTACCCAAACGGTGACCCATTAAATTGATGGATTAGCAGGTAACAGAGTAATAGATCAACGACTATACAAAATGTCTACTTTAATCCGTTCTTAACGGGTCAGATCGGATCAGGTTAACAGGCTATACCCGACCCACTTACAGCCCTATACGTCCCATTCAAAGTTTATACCTTTCCAAGTCAATTTTGTCATAGATAATGTCAACTTTGAGAAGTCCTAAATAAATCTCATGTAATAGTCAGCAAATCCAAGAAAACTTCGTATTTCTACAACATTCTTAGGTCGATTCCATTTCATCACTGCTTCCACTTTAGTTGAGTCTACAAAAATTCCATCCTTCGATACTATATGTCCAAGAAACATGACTTAATCTAATCAAAAGTCACATTTAGAAAACTTAGCATAAAGTTGGTTACTTCTTAAGGTTTCCAACACAATCTTGAGATGATCCTTATGTTGCTTTTTGTCTGGAGAATATACCAAAATATTATCTACAAACACGATCACAAACTTATCCAAAAAATCCTTGAATACCTTATTCATCATATCCATGAATGCTGTTGGAGCATTAGTTAACTCGAATGACATGACCACAAATTCATAATGCCCATAACGTGATCTAAAAACCGTCTTGAATATATTCTCTTCTTTAATTCTCAACTAATGATATCCAAACCTAAGATCAATATTAAAAACATTGAAGCACCCTTCAATTGATTGAACAAGCCATCAATCCAAGGTAATGGGTATCTATTCTTCACAGCCATTTGATTCAACATCAGATAATCAATACACATTCTCATTGATCTATCTTTCTTTTTGACAAATAGCGTAGGTGCTCCTCATGGTGAAACACTAGGTCAGATGAATCATTTGTCCATTAGCTCTTACAGTTGTTTCTTTAATTCTTTCAACTCTACAGAAGCCATTTGGTATGGTGACTTCGATTGCGATATAATTCCCTCCATTAATTCAATGACAAAATCAATCTCTCGCTTAGGAGGTAATCTGAGAAGATCCTCAAGAAAAACTTCGAGAAATTCCCTAACCACCTCAATCTCCTCAAGTATTGTTGGAGTTGATTCTATCTTAATTACACTTCCTAGGTAAGCATAACCACCCTTCATTATCAATTTTTGTGCTTTAACCTTAGAGACCAAACTTCGACTCTTCTCATGCTTGATTTCTCTAATTACTATCACTGGTTTTCCAGGTTCTGTGATAATAATCTTCTTCTCTTGACATTGGACACTAGCATAGTATTGTACCAACCAATTCATTCCCAAAATGACATCAAAGTTTATCATCTGAAGTGGTATCAAGTTTGCAAGAAAATTTTGCTCATCAACTTTAATTGGAATATCACCAAAGTACTATCCTAGTATTGCTACTCCTCCTAAAGGAGTTAACACTTCGAAGGTATAATTTAACTTTTTAGGTAGAATATCTAAAATTCTGGCAATTCTTTATGAAATAAATGAATGTGTAGTACAAGAATTGAAAAGTACTTTGACTATATGCTCAAAAACTAATAGGATACCTAGTACCACTCCATTATGTTTCTCTGCCTCCTATGCATTAATGGTAAATACACGTCCTTGATTGCTTCACTGCTGTCCTTTAGGCTTCTTGCCCCCGTTATCATTACTCCTTCAATTAAGGCAATCTTTGATAAAATGACCCTTCTACCCACATGCTAAACATGCACCAATGTGTCAATAGCAATCTCTACCAGGATGGAACTTGTCACAATAAGAACATGCCCCCTAACCACCGTCACCACAAAATCTGTGTTCTGTCTTTTGCTTCTTAAAAGCTCAAGTGTCACTTCTACCAAATGACTTGTTCTTAGATGGATTGCCACTACTACTTCCGTTCTGTTGCTTTCCATCTCCTGTAGGTACTCTTGATGGTTATCATCAAGGATTGTCGCGGACTCAATTGCTTCAACTAAGGTCTGAGGTCTACTTGTCTTAAACTTAGTTCTAAGTACTAGAATCATACCCGAAGTAAACTAAAATGTCGTTTCCTTGGGTGTGTTGTAAACTCCTAGGCAATATTTCCCTAACTTGTTGAACTTTCAAATATACTCGGTCAGACTTAGCTTGCTCTGCTTCAACATCAAAAATTCCTGTCGTTTCTTCTCTCGAATATGCTCTGGAAAATATTTTTCATTAAAAACCTTTAAGAACTCATCCTATGAAATAGTATCTTCTTCGAACTTGATTTCCCGAGTAACTCGCCACCAGTGTTCAGCTTCTTATGTAAAGCAACATGTCGCCAAATCCACCCTTTGATTTGTTGGACAACTCATTGCTCTGAAAATCTTTTCCATGTCATTGATCCAACTTTCTGCCTTCTCAGGATCCACCTTACTTGTAAAATTTGGTGGATTCTACCTCATGAATCGTTGCAACAAATCTATAGTCAGCGTTCATTCTCTTCTTACCACCTAATTGGCCAATACCTAGGCCAATTGTCCAATGGACTCCAATATGAACTGGCGTTACTCTTCCCAACTCCCATCCTGTTTTGTGACATTCTCAGAATGTGTTCTTTGATCCCTTTCCTATCCTGAATGTACCATTCTGACATCCAAATAAGGCATGTTCCTAAATCAAAGTGTGCAAGAAGAAATTTCATATAGTTTCTTGTGACCATGTCGAAACCGACCTTTACGGGTGGAGAAACATGTGAAGAACCGAATAGGTCACAGTGAAGATGATGAATCCAAAGAAGAACACTCGACTTGAAAATACCGAACGAAACACGAAAAAAAAATAATAATGACAAAACAGAATCGCCACTTAATCTTTTAAAATCAGAAAGACGAGGAAAACCGGATGCGATAAAACGTAAGAAAAAAATGCAAAATCAATACAAATGTATGCAGAAATGTGTGTGCATGCTACGTGCCTAAGGAATGCAACACATTGGTCATTGCAAGACAGAGAAAGGGTAAGGACTTGTGTTACGTATAGGGAAGGTGTTAGGCACCCCCATGCGCCTGAGAAATCGATTTTTCTAGAATTTTCGCTCCCTCGTGTGTCACCAAATGCAAATGATCATGCATGCTTACTAAGTCTAAAATGGATGTATGCCATATGCTATGTTGATGCAAGTGATGTAAGTGGGGCGGAAATTTGATGTAAGTGGACTCAATTACGTTATGTGAATCCTAGACCATTAGTCAAAAAGATCCGACATAGTAATCGTCATCGTCCCAAATATAAGTGTGTCATGACGCATGATATGAATGCCATGGTGCATGAAGAGGATGCCAATGTAACTAATATGTAAACATAATGTTGTATGCGATAAAGTACAGAATGCTAGAGAAAGCAATGTGATAAATCATGCATGATGGTATGAGTCATAATCATGGTTAATGTAGATTAAAAAATACATGAGACGCAAGTGCACGTGCCTGGATGTATGGATATGCGGTGTAGAAATGGATGGAGCAAGTGAAAAAGGACTCAGGCTAGTTGTCTGTTCTGTCCCTAGGAGAACCGCGCATATCCACCGCGTAGGTCATACACGCAATCAAGATGCGACCGTCGAAGACAGAATAGAGCTGCGAGCCTTGTTAATCTTGCAGACCCACATGTGATGATCCAAGGTGCTCTATGATGCACAGATGTATGCCTTGGGTTAAGTCCTAGAATGTGTAGATATGGGATGGAGAAATGAATGAGGTAAGTGTGCAAAAGCTCAACCCGACAGCTTGTTCTATCCTTGGCGAAAACGCATAGGTCACACATGCGATCAAGGCACGCTCGTCGGAGGCAGAACAGAATTGCGAACTTTTCATTACTCCAACCCTAATGTTGTGGCTCTAAAATGGACGATATGCATGCATGAGCTTGAAGGGATGCGAGGGAGTGTTCCTACATGCTTGGATGTATGAATGACTTAGTGGATGCCTCCACTCACCTACGTCGTTGGAGATTGATGCCAACGTCGCCGGAGGTGGGGAAAATGACGTGAAATGGCATGCATTGCATGGTGAAAATAGGTAAAACATGCACAAAATAATGCGAGGAAGCAAAGAAATATGGAGGAAATTGAGAAATGCGTAATAAGGAGTGAAAGCAAACCTATGGAATTTATAGGTTGTTCCTCTTCGATGAGGCTCGCGATGGTGTCTCTCCGGTGACTGGCGCACGATGGTTGTGGAGGCAGATCTGGAGAGTTGAGGAGATGTTAGTGGATGGTTCGTATGAGTAATGTGGGGGCCAATGCAATGTTGGTGGCTTGGAGATGATGGAACAGTGGTGACGGTTCCGGCGAACGATGAGAGCTGGTTGGCTAGTGGTGGACGGCCAACAGACGTGCAAGGTTTGCCTCGGTGAGAGGGGAAGCTCTGCCAGAGGTTTGGACGGGCTCTGGCGCAAGGCTTTGGATGCAAGGCCAAAAGGAGGTGGTTGTGATCGTTGGGTGGTTGGAAACGGACTGGCGGGTTGTAGTTGCTCATGGACAGCTGATGCTCAGAGTTGGGGGTTCCAGAGGGGCCAGCGATCCAAGTGAGAGAGCTCGTTCAATTGGGGTGGTCATTTGAAGGAGGTGGTGGCGTGTGCAGGCGGGTGGCAGGGCGTGGGTCGTCGATGTACTCAAGCGGCTGGTGGCAGGGCGTGGGGCATGGCTCGAGTGTGGGCAGCGAGACAGAGCTGCGGCTGGGCATGGTTGTGGTAGAGGTGTCAAGCACGCCAGGAAGTAGGCTGAGCGACGCAACGTCATGGCTCGTATAAGGTACGATGAAAGCGACGGGTCGAAAAACTTGAGCCCAAGAGCCTTGCTCCCCCATGCGCATCCACGACGCGCAGTTAGGCCGCGCATCCCACTAGCACTGAGCACACGTACTAGATTCTAGTGTCAAGCTTGGTGTTTAGGATGTTTGGGTTGTTTAAGTGTCTTGGGCTAGTTTTGGGGTAAAATGAGGGGAAGTGCCTCGTTGCCGTCAAAGTGCGTTCTCCCGGAAGAATCCATTGCAAGTGGCTACCAAAATAGGCTGTTTACACTTTTTAACTAAAAAGTACCAATTTATTATTAAAGATCGTGTGGTTACAAGATTGTTCTAGCTAAACCACCCAATTAAAGATGATTACACTATACCACTGTTTACATATCAGGGTTCAAAATCCAAGCAAAAGTTATGCTAGGAGGACTCATACAAGTGGTTAGGAATCTCCGACAAATCTTAATAGAATTATCATCAGATATGGATATCCATCTATGACTTTGCTGGTGATAAAGTCGAAAGTTATCCCCCCACACCTTCCTCCTCCTCATCCTTCTAGATGTGGAAATCATCAAGATTTCCCACGTCCTACATTTCTTCTGGCATATACTGATAACCTCGCTCTCCTGTGGAGCCGAATTATGTACACTACTTCCTCAAATAAGTACGCATGCACTTCTCATACCTCTTTTAATGACGCCTTCCCCTCTCCTGTCATCGACATTCCTTGACCAGTCGTCATTGTGCTTTCTCTATACGTCATTGAGTCCATTGCGCTTGTATTTCTTCTTCAAGCCCACGTTGTATCTTTTGCATCCCTTGGTACTCCTCGTACAGTATATGTAAAGTACCATCGCCAATCCTCCTAATCTTTTATAAATCGTCTTTGCCATTTCCTAAAACAAAACACGACAAACATGCAATGACTATGCTTAGTTATTACTTACTCCTAGTGGTGTTACTATCCTAGGCTTACTATATGAAGGGAACCCTATGCTCTGATATCATATTATAACATTCACACACACAGACTAGCGAAAGACATAACTAAGGCTCCATGTATGAGTGAACATTACACATGGATAAAAGAAAACAATAATGTACCAATATATTTATTACATTCCTAAACTTTAATTTTTACATGGCTATTACATGATTTGAAAATACAAATACTGCTAAACTGAATTTTTTTGGGTCCCATGTGTATTTGATTGAGCTACTCTATGTACCATGCAAATCCCAATAATGCTTCTCTAAGACTCTTAATTACCTATAGCAAACAATAACACTGTATGAGTATAAAAAAATCCAGTATACATGTGGGATTCTAGCCTAATACAAATCTAAACAGACTTATGACAAAATTACAAATTCTATGTTCTCTGTTTCATTTTCTTTCAATATTTTGGTAGATCCATTAACCCATCTATCGTTGGCATAACACGGTCTTCCAGTTGACATACAATCTGTCTGCACTCGTGTTGTTATATTTTCTATTTCACACTTGATTTATTAGTGAGGACATTATAAACTAACTTGTGTCAGTCAAAAGACATCAGATCTGAATCTAGTGGTCTTATTGTTACCACAAGATCCTCAAAAGGATTAATACTAAACCTTGTTAGGCTAGTGCATCTCCCTTAGGGTTAGAACTCCAAAGAATCATATGTCAAGACTTTGTTCTCTCACACTCTCTCATATCTAATCTTGAGAGACACTAGTAGTTTTTTTATCTTTTTCACCTAAATAAACTAATCTTTAATTCTTTATAAATGAAAGTAATTGACTACAAAATCTCCTTTAATTATATAATAACAAAAGATGCAAGGATTCTTATGTAAATTCCTCCTAAGTCTCAGTTGATAATGTGACTACAAAATCTTGGCTACATAGTAATTGACGAATACTTTAGAAACATTACAACTTTGTCTAAGACCTAAACGTAATTAAAATAACATGATAGAAAAGCATGGCATAAAACATTTAATATAAGAACTTTATAAGAATGTGGACAAAATCAAAAACTACTAAATACCCATCCTCCATAATTAAACTAAAATTTTGGTTGATTTATAAATTCCTCCAACAAATACAACTCTAAGTAATTCAAACAAATATCTTAAACCTTGTAATTACTTTAATCCATAACCTTCGGAGGACACACATGCAATTATCATATTAGAAATGGTATAACATATTCAGTTGAAAGAACTCTACCAGAAATATGCAAAACTTAAACTTAAAAATTACAAAATATTCATCATCTTCAACCTCAAACTCATGTACCATTGCAACCCAAATAATTCAACAGTAACCCATATAATTCTCACGCAAACACTATTTACTAACACTATTCATTTATTTTCTCAACAACCTAGGAAACAATATAATTTACTATTCATCTTCTTCTCAAAGTCTCTATTGAAACAATAAAACACCTCACAAAATTTCAAAATTTGTACAACCCACTACGTACCTTTCTTTGACAATTGTTCCCTTACTTTGCCTCCCTATCAAGTCCAACGACCCACGATTGACGATGACACCTCGCTTTCTCTCTGTTAACCTAACCTCCTCAGCTTCTCCCACTACACACTCTCTTTCTCTCTATGTGGCCATGACAAAACCCGACACTCCTATTTATAAGTCTCAAGCATCCAGAACATTATGCGTTTGCAATCGACACCATCACTGCTCATCGATGTCTCCATTTCTACAACGCTCGTCGATGTGTCTTAACTTTCCTCGACGCTTCCTCTACATAATTACTAGATGTTACACAAACAAGGTGTAATTATTTAAAAATACTACTATTGTGATTTCAAACAAAATTTTATTACTATAGAAATATACAATTTAATAAAATTTCAAATGTAATAGTATTCAATCTAAAAAATATTTAATATTATTTCAAACAAAACATTTTCTTAAAACTTTTATAAAAAAAACACTATGTATTTAATATATATTACTAATTTAATTAAATTATACTAATGCAAATGTCTCACTACTTATTCCAATTTTACAATCAAACAAAAATTACTTCTAACATACAAATATGTCTACTAACCATACCAACTCCAACTTATTCTTAATTTTTCGATTTTACATCCGACTAAGAAGTTTTTTTTTGATATCTGTATATGTATATATTTTCTCCTTACGATTCGTGAGATTCGAATCTAAACAGAAGATAAAAATTCCACTTCTCCTGACCAACTACACCATGATAGTTGATTTATCCGACTAAGTTAACCCAATGTTGTCCTCTCGACTTGCACGAGAGTTTCCATATTTGACCGTCAGTTGAAGACTTTTGTCCTAAGAACCTACCATGGTTTCTCAACCGTGTATTCGAGTTGAATTGAATGGTAACCCCTTCAACACACGGCATTCCCAACCATAACTAACAAATTGTAGAAGTGATAAACGGACTTGTTTATACAAGGGTTAAAATGACATCCAAGACTCACTCGATTTATGGAATTACCGAAATAGGAATATTCATCCAGATACTTAGCAAATATTACAAGCGTCTATAAAAATTTAGTATAACAAGAGACACAAAAAGAGGAAATACAACATTTAAATAATATGGTACATATCGATCATTTCATGGTTGAATTCAGCTGTTACATTGATAAAACCTGAGTCATAAAAGCAAAAAAGCTGAGTCACCATTAACACGAGCTTTCTCCTCTTTTCCTGTGAGATCATACATTTGAGTATTGGAAAAAGAAAGGTAAGCCGCCAAATTGGAAGCCGGTTATGGTCTCTTTTTCTCTCAATGTAAAAAATGCTACCGTAAACTTCAGCTGCTGCCTGGGAATTTCGCCTCATATCCCTGAGGAGTCTGCATGCATATAATGACATACAAAGGGAAAGTCCATCAACGCCACAAAAAATACAGAAAATATATATTATAAAATAATATATGGCATCACCATGAATGTTGCCGTGATCATTTTCCCTGCAAACCACCTCCCATGAAGAGCACGTTGTGCGTTAATTGAAGAGGTGGCATTGTCAAAATGTAGATAAACATAGCCAGCAGTATTCCTAATTTAAAGAGAAAAGGTCAGACTTACCACATTATAAAACATAATAAAATAAAATGTAAAAAAAACATACGGGCAACCACTGGTAATATATTAACATAGTTTTTGTGTTAATACCCTTGCTTGAACAATATTTTATCTTAATGCACCTACTAAAAAGATATTTATCTCAATACCCTCACTCCTCTAGTTACACCTTATGTCAATACCCCTACCGCCAGAGTCCGTTTCATTCCATTACCAATTTTTAACCTAATCCAGGTTAAAGTAAACCAGATACCTGAGAAATCACCACAATATCCTCCTATGTGTTACACCAATTACAAATGCTTCCCATCTTCCAAACCCTAAGCCTCCTCACTTCCCCTTTTCTTTCTCCTCCACTGCTGCCACAAAGTTTCCCTCAGCGATCTCTCGTCCATTGACAAGAGTCCTTTGTGTAGCAACCGCCACCATGTAGAAGACATTGTTGTGGTCCCTTCGTCGCGATCTGTCTCTATGGATCCTTCATCAAAGTTACTGTTGTGGGCCTTCCAGGCCACCCATCAACCTTGTTCCTACAATGAAACCCAACTGAGTTCTCCAGCAACCTCCACTCACCACCAGCCCTCCACTGATTTGGGTCTCTGGGATCAACAACATCGAAGTTCATCCCCAGCAGCCCACTGTAGGCTGTGAGTTTTGCCATTGGAGCTGATCAAAGATTGCACCTTTTTGCCCCGGGTAGCTAAAATTTAGATTAATCGTTTCAATTGGAGAAATATATTGGGTAGGTAAAAATTTGTTTACTTGGGTTGTAGTGAAAATGAGTATTCTTAATTGTTGGACATGTTGTGAGGAATGTTGAGAAGTTGAGAAAAGCAAAGGACATGTTGAGAAGTTCATGCTGCAAAAAGGAGGAAGAAGAGGGAATGTCAACTGAGGCAAAAGGAAAAAGGAAGATATTAAGGACATAGACAACTTTTTAAGAAATGTTAATGGCTATCTCTAACATCATAAGGTTCAAGACTAACTGGAGCATAATAGCATTATATAAATAAAGGAGAGAAGGTATTGGAAAAAATATCTTTTAAGAAGTATTCACGTAAAATGTTGTCTAAACAAGAGTATTGACACAAAAAATCATATTAAAATTGTTATTACTACAAAAGTACAAATACATGCCACAAACACAGAAGCCACCCTAAAAATAAAACATAATCAAAAGAAGTTTACGTTCATCATACAAAATGTCATAAGCTTATGAAAGATCATTGATAGACATCAATTTCAATGTCATATTAAGCCTGGTAAGCAAAGTGTTGGCCTCAAGTTAGAAATACATCATCATTTACAGGCAGAGCCACTTCACCTTCAGAAATTCCAAATAGAGAAACAGTTATGTCCTAGTTAAAAACTGAGAAGATGGCAATCAAGTACTTTACAAACTAGACCCTACCAAAGGAAACACAACACTATCAAAAAGATGTGCATAAGTTTGTCGCAAGGAGTTTAAACTAATTTACCAAAAAAGATACAAAGTCATGCAAAAGATAAGAAAAATTTTATAGGTCCACTCACTTGTCCACAAAGATGTGTTTCACTGTGCCGTACTTCGAACATTCATCTTGTACATCTTCCTTAATATCTAGGTCAAAATCTGGTTCAGTCTGTGACAGATGTTTCAGTAATTAGACCATAAGATATGACTGCCAAGAGGGATAAGAAATATATCTCACAAGTACCAAGAAAATCAGAAATATTACAAACCTCGATACTTGGATCGAACATATTCTTTAATAGCAAATATTCACTGGGTACCCCAATGCTGTCAACTTGAGGAACAGCTGGAGCTCCAACAGGAAGACTGCTAGGTAATCCTGTCAGAGCAGGAAAAGGAGGCTGCACCAGAGGATTAACAATAGGGGGGATACCAAGAACTGATGTCGTCGGTAGAGGAAGTGCCGGATTAGCAACAGGAGTCGCAAGTGTAGTTACAACACTGAAATCATCAAAAACATGATAAAGTTAAGAAATGTAACATGCTGACATGAAACAGGAGTACGTTGACAAAGATGAAAAAAATGTCCATACAACTTTGCATATAAAACTGGAATTTCAACTAAAAATACCATTTCTACATCAAGATCAAGTGTTTGATCAGGTGATATGAAACTGCTGGACAAAGTTAATAACGAACTATACTTATTAACATCTAATTTTGAAATTAAATGCAGCATGAACAGAAAAAAACTACATACTCCAAGAAAAAATGAACAAAAGAAGACAAGCAGCATTATACCTCGTAGCTGTACCACTTCTGTCCAATTTCTGCATAAGAATAGCTCTAGATTGGGCATTTAAAGCCTGCAGTTGCAGCAGACAATAACAATATTGTAAACACATAATTAATGCACCAACTAAGCAAAAATAATCTGTAACAGCGACAACTTAAAAAATCGAAGGCACTACAAGGAAAATTAGGATTTTTTTCCCCTGCGAAAATATATAAGTATAGTTCATTAAGTATGGATTTTTAGGATAAATTACATGTTATCTCAGCCCTTTCGGATTTTAAAAAATTGGTACTCGATGTTTGGAAATACACACTTTACTACCCTAATGTGTCTCCATCAACCACTACGAAAACCCCTATCACGTGAGTTAATGTGATTGTAAGGGCCGAAGGGAGTAAATTCAAGACCACTCTCCCCTTTTACTTAAGGCTTTGGAACCAAATTCAGGGGTGTAACAGTCAACCCATCAAGGGTGTAACAGTCAACCCACAAGCAAAGTTAGCGGTGTCAAGCCTTATGAGCATTTTGGAAACATTGAGGTACCAAGATGTGCATTTCCAAACACTAATTTAGGTATCAAATTGTCAAAATCCAAAAATATTGAGGTACCAACATTATATACTGTGTGTGATACTTGTCTAGCAAATTATAAGGTTTGCCATTACAAAAATGAAAACCTAAAAGACGTTTATAGTGGGATATACAAAAATCCATAAGAGAATGAAAACATGACAGTAATCCGAGAAATAGAAGTTACTGTAGGTCCTGCCACCACCAGAGGATTACAGCAGAGCTTGCAAAGCTTAAAATACCCACTTACCAGACCACCACCTTCATCATCATCAAGATCGCCTGTATTTGCCCCAGCATCTTGCAATCCAAGTTGGTCAGTCACAGCAGAGACCTGAAAGTACATCAGGAAAATAATTTAAGGATTATGAATCAAAAGGATGCCAATGTACTATGTGAAAATACCTTAATTGTTCTGCCAGCAATTTCAAGTTGTCCGTTAATACTCTGAGCAGCTCTTGCATCTTCAAGACGTGCAAACTATGGAACAAATGACACAACACATAAGCTTATTTTACAACATGAGAACCAAATTTTTCCATCTCAAGAGAATGCATACCTGAACAAAGCCAAAACCCTTGCAGTGCCCTGTCTCTGGGTCAAGGGGTAGTTGCACCAGTTCCACTGTACCAAATGACTCAAACACCTGGAAAGGAATTAGTGAACATCATAAATTAAACATATGAAATATATCAAGAAACTTAAAGCCCTGTCTCTTGCATTACTAGTACATAAGAATAGCCGATAGAAATTAAGAAATAGGTGCTGTAGAATTTATTCTTAAAAATTCAGCACAAATATCCTTACTTGTCGAAGCTGTTCCTCTGTGATGTTGAAGTGAAGGTTTCCAACATATAACTTTCTAGCTCCACCTGATTGAGCCCCTAAAGCACCAGTTGCTCCCCCAGCTGCAGTAGTAGTTGACTGAACAAGATTCTTCTCAGCCTCCGATGGCTTAACCATAACTGCTTGACCAAGAAGCTTTTGACCGGTAAGTGCTATAGCCATCGGAACTGACATTGCATCATAAAATTCGATATACCTACAGATGACATGTAGCATATAAACACTTTCCAACGAAAACATTCTATATTTAGCTTGAAAAAGATTATAACATTTCTATGCCAATAAACACCAAGGAATTTCAAATACTGTTCTATAGTTGTACTACATGCACATAATAAAACAGGAAAATAATAGCAAAGATGCAATGGAATTAGTTCAGTGAACATATGAAAAAGAACTTCCAATCAGAGTAATACAACTGTAACATTTTAAGTTACATAGAAGAGAAAAATGTTTCTAGATGTCTAAAAGTAAAATACTGCTTATGACCTGATTAAGAAAATGTGTGAAGACAGGAGATCATTTAGAAAAAACATGAACCGCTGATATAATGTATGAGATGACAGAGAGAGACAAAAGCTATCATAGCTTTGTAACATATAAGGGAAAGAAATGCTGAAGGATTCATGAGATGATGAGCTGGAACTTTATAGTCATGGAAGTTAAGCGTAAGGTTCATTCAGAAAGTGATACATGGGGCTTGTTGAGCCCCATGCATCACTTCCATGACCAGAAAGTTAAATGCTAAAAGCAGTCGAGCTCTTTCAGCTTCTGGAGGCGTTTGTCATAAACAAAATCAGCTACAAAAACATGTCTAACATCGTTGTTAAAGATGCCTAGGCAACAAAGAACTCTTGGCTAGGTGTCACCTTTTCCCACGCCCAGGCAGTATTCACGTCAAGTTTAATATACATAAACTAATAATCTAATAGCATTTTCCATAGATGTTTGCATAAATATACTTTTGATATCCATTTATATTAGATTATGATGAATTTGGAGTTTTTTCATACAATATCTTGTCCATCAAAGAATATACATATTTTCTATGAATTATACTTCTTTTATGTTTATGGGGTTACCATTGATTGAAATTAGGCCATCAATTAATTAAATTTAATGCTGAATAAACTGTTAACCATATTTATATGTAAGTATCATTTTGATGATTAAACATTACAAATATCTAAATCATTTAAGGATACTTCTCAAGATAAGAATGTAGGAACCAGTCATCAAACACTACAAACATCAAAATCATACAAGGATACTTCTCCACACAAGAATGTAGAGACCAGTGTAAAACTCTTACCAATATGAGATTCAAATTTGGCACTTAATTGTCAACAATAAATTAACTATCCAGTTTTTGTACATTTTGAGGCCTAAGACTAGTGGTATGGCCAACTGGTGATCCTCCCATCCAAGTAGCAGCCTTATAATGAAGCAAAAGAGAGTAAAATAGTAAGGAAGCCAGTAGAGGTCATATTATCATCAACTGCTATTAAAAGAATATGTTCAAGTTCAAGGTAAAACATGGCAAAAAATAAAGCAGATAGTTGTGCTGTGGTAAAGACATGACAGATCAAAGACATGTGCATGAAGTCCAGATTGGTATGTTTGTATCCTCTCTGCAAACTAGCCTAGCCATTTACATAAGGCATTTTCTAATGCTTTATTTTTTAAAAATATTTGCATGAAACATTTTAAGATAGTGAATGCATCAGATGTGTGAGTGGTAAGAGAAGACATGCATATAGAATTGAGCATAAAATTTTGAAAAGCAAAGGAAGAAAACATACCCTACTCCCTTTGAGCGTCGTGAATTGCGGTCCATGATGAGCCTAACATCACGCACCTAAAAACAAAGGATTGTGAGGAAAAAAATATCATTATTTAAGTAAAATATCACCAACTAGATGTTTTCCAATTGTAACTTAAGTTCCCAAAAAAAATACTGTGATAGCATATCAGCATGTGATAATTTATTTTACAGGGGCATTTTCCAAGTTTTTAACAAAAAATTCTGAACCATTAGGATTTGAATCTGCAGCCCTCCAATTGGAGTAAAAGTCAAGTATGGAATGAGCTCCACTTTGTTCAGCATTTCCCCAAGATTTAAAACAATATAATTTCATTTTATTAGGGGAAAGGTGCATATATGGAGAACAAAATGGTGTTGTTTCATGCAAACTCTGAGGTGTGACTTCTTAACAAGGTCCATGCATGGTTTTAATGCAATAGAATCCTTGGGATATTGAACCATTAAGCACATGTAACTTGTGCTTGGAAAGAAAAGGCTGCAAATTGACATAATAGGACAAGAAAAAGTAGCTACTTCCCTACAATCATTTAAAAAATCACTCAGGCAATGAAAATAACAGATGATATACTGACCTTGCCAGCCCTTGAGAAAAATTCATAAACATCTCTTTCATCTGCCTTCAAATTAATCTACGAAAAAAAAAAGTGAAATAATGAGTTCACTGCAAACAGAAAGAGCAGCAGAAGCAAGCTAGCATGTGCATAAAACAAAAGGACTGGATTTGGCCAAATATTATTTCTAAGAGAACCTGATAAGCAAACACAGTCCTTTGATCCCGTTCTGGATCAGCTTCAGGTTCCACAGCTTCTTCCTTTTTCTCTTTATGGTGCCTACATAAAAAATATAAATTCTAAGATCATACAAATAAATAGTTTGTAAAATATTGAGCCCGTGATAGCATACAAGAGGGTCGTGAAAACATGTTATACAAAGGGGAAAAGAATCGAATGACAGAATATATCCCAAAAATGTAAGGACAGAGCATGTCCACGTAGCTCTGAAACTTAAACAAGTAATTAATAATAATATTCACCCTTTATTTTATTATCCTGTACTTGATAGGATTTACTTCCTTGAATTGCTGTAGCCACTGTATGTTATAACAGATATGATAATGTTAGCCAGCACAGCTAATAATGGAAATGGTCAAACTTAATTATCAATTATTAATCCAAGAGCATAGATATTAAGTAGCTTTCCTGCTGACATCAACCTTCACAACTTGACCACCTGTTCATGAAGTGATCTATACAGAAAAAATCTACTTCATGTACATCTGTTATGTGCTTGGAAGTTAATATATGAACTTTACCAAGAAAACCTATGTATCAAAGGACAAAGAATGTACTTGACCAGGCAGTTTTCATTGACATTATGTGTAACACCAATTCACCTGCACTTAGCCACTTATAACAAATGCATATGCATAGAAACACATTCTTGGCAAATACAGAAAAACAGGGATAGTCACACACTGACTTTGTGGATGTCTTCATGGGTACCCAAATTCCACATACACAATAGGCTCAGAACTAAATGACGGGCACATGTGGTGTGTGAATTCCAAAAACCCAATCTCCAAACACAGCTTTGACAAGCAACTAAAATTCAAGTACAGAGCTTGGACACAAATGCAGACCTATTGCTTTATGAAGTTAGACCCAAGGGGAAAAGGGACATGCTATGGTATCAACAAGTCCTAAATCTTCTTGAAAAAAATTAATTGAGGAAATATAAATCCTGCAAGGAACAAAACACAAAAAAAGTAGGCATTCAAGTGAACAATTGGCATCTCCTCATAAGCACCAGAAGATGATGTGCTTCTGTCAAAGGTACAAGACTCCCATGACCAGCATGTCTGCAACAGAACAAATATGATTTAGCCATTTTGACCCGAAGACGAGGATAACCAAAATCATAACATGACATCACCACTCATGCTCAAAACTTCAAGCCCCACACTTGCCATACAAGCTTTTAGTTTAGTCTAGTTGAATGAATTAGTAAGACCCATGACCTGAGTTCCCTTGTCAGGCTCAATTGCCGGGCTGAAGATTGCTCTAGCGGATCTGCGAGTTCCCAGCATCTATTGTTCAATATTCAGAATTTTCAAGAATGATAAATACAACAATCAATCAACACAAAACTCGACAACTGGGTCTTTTAGAAATCACAAACAGTGAAAAGAAATATATTACACGTGATCCTACCTTCTTAAGAACCCATATTGACTTTCAAGCCAAAATATTCATATTCTACGGTAAAAAGTATAAAAATTAGCAATCATGAAAACAAATAGCTATAATATAATGTAAAAAGAACATGTATCAAGTGATACCAGCACATATCCCGATAGCAAAATCAACGAGGTTAAGCTGACTGATGAACTTCCAAAAAACGAGTCCACTAGAATCTTGGATTATGTTACGCATTGTGCTCTACCAAAATCTCATCAAGAAGAATAAGCTCCACCAACTATTATCTCTCTTGTGATTCGCTTTCTCCAATCCTTTTTGTTTCCAAATGAGCATCAACAATAGCCATAGCCATGAAGCTGAAGCTTCCACACTTGTAACGGGTATGTCACATGCAAATATGTTTCTTAGGGGGATAAGGGAATCACCAGCTGCAAGGTCCCGTGTAATAACAATGGGGAAAAAGCATGGCCAAATTTAACTTTTAAGTAACTACTCCATGAAATACACTTTGTAAATATCTTGAAATACTAAGACAAAACCTTATAATAGCCAATACAAATCTTCACATGATGTCCTATTCACCATGAAAAATTCCATATCTAATTTTCCATCAGTCATACTTGCTACCAGCTGCAGCTAAATCTCTACCAATAGAAACATGCTTCTTTTTTGAACAATTGGAAAGGAAATTTTTATTAAGTAAATTTCAAATCAGGATCAGTTCTTACAAAGAGAGTAAAATCAAGAAAACAACAACAAAACAACCACAATAGAAACATGCTTCCCTGAAGAGAGAGACACCAAACTCCAAGAACATCTACGGCTCTAGCATCCTTCTATCACTAATCAACAGTCATATTCTTTCCTAACCTCCAAATCCATGATGTGAAACCCAAAAACTCTTCTTTTAGGCTACCATCACATCCTTTTTCAACCATCAAAGCCATGCTCATATCCCCTAGTCTGCAGAACATGGTGCCACTTCCACTTGGGCATACCAAGCTGCACCCAGAAAAGACACCTTCCACTTCACAAATAGCATGCTAATGATGCCTATTTCTCTGCCGGGCCCACTGATGGAACATATTTCTACTGTCCTAATGCCAGAAAACTCCCTTCAAAATTATTAGACCTTCAACAATATGGCTATGCACCAAGAATCTTTTCCGTCTCAGCACTCAACATAAGAAACAGGCTATTGAAATCTTAATATCTATAAGGTGAAAAAAAAAGGTCTGGATAAGCAAGACCATGCACATGAAGCATCACAAGTCACAGTTGCAAGATAAAACATCAACAAGGAGTAACCAATAAACTAATAATAATTCCACCAACCAACCCTGAACCGATATCATCCATGACCCTATTTAAGCCCACTCTTTTCATCCTTACAAAGTCTCATGCCTTTGACAAATCTGGTTTTAACATAAAGGAAATTCTAGGCTTTTCAGCACTTTAGGAATAGAGAAAATGATATTAGCAGATGCAGATAGTTCCTTCTGCAATGGTAATATGAGAAGTAATACAAAAAAAAGAGAACCAACAAAGGACGTACAATCAAAAAGAGAATGTATAATTTTACGTCTGATGAAGTCAATTCCAGCAGTAAACTCGTCTCTAAAGACTAAAGACTTGAAAAGTAACACTAAACACAGTGTTTGACATCTAAAACTACCACATTTAAACTTTCAAGCATTCACATCTTTCAAGCATTGATAATTTGCACCATAAACTTTACAAGTAGTGCTTCCGTGTTGCTTTGTTCTGCTTCTTTCATTTCGATTTTTCCTTCTTGATGCAGCTTATTTCCTCATTGAGAGCTAGTTTTCTAAAATGTTGAAGTGCTACTTTAGATGTTGATTGTTGTTAATAAAATACTCAAACAACGCCAAAACCAATTAGAACTTGACAACAATGCAATAAGATAGCAGCTAATTAACTAGGGTACACAAGCTGACACAACAGAGTTGTAGGCAAGAGCAAAGCAGATACATGGAATGCTCATATTATAATTGGACAGTAGCAAAAGAATATGACACAAAATCATATCTTTTTCCAATACATGTGCAGAAAGACCAAACCCATGTAGCCTTTACACAAATGAATATGTGCTACTAGTAGGAATGTCAAATACGAAAGCCAGTAATTAGCATTTAGCAGAAAGACTTCCCTGCATGCCACCAAACAACACCTGTGCAGACATTACCCTATGGATACAAACTTACTTCAAACTTCAAAGAACTACTAACGCAGTTTCGGAGATTGTTCTTTTTCAATATATTAATCTACATTAACATAAACTCCTGCAATCCATAAAGATTTATATTTCGATCAATTCAAAGCCCCCAAACAAAACTAATAACTCCGGTAAAAAATTGCTTGAGCTATATACAATAGAGAAATTTTTTTCTTCCATTGACTAAGACAGATCTACGCTTAATCAAATTATCATATACGATAGAGGAGCAGAAGCAAGTCAGGGTAACACACACATAGAAATGATGCATCTTTGCAACATGAGTCATGCTCCACGAATAAACAAACTCTCTACACAATAAGCAGTCTAACAACAAAATCAATAACAAAAAGTAACCGTACCTGCCATCCCTTTCCCTGTTTTCTCGGTCCCTACTTTTCTCCCTATACCTCTCGCGTTCTTCATCCCGGTGCCTCTCGGATCGGCTCATGCTTCTACGTGACCTCTCTCGCTCCCGCTCCATCTCCCTTTCACGATCTCTTCTCTTGTCCTTATCTCTCTCCCTCTCCCTGTCCCTCTCCCTCTCCTTCCCCCTGTCTTTGTCTTTGTCCCGCTCCTTCTCCCTGTCTCTGTCTCTTTCCCTCTCCCTATCCTTCCCATTCCTCTCGTCCCTGCTGGTCCTCCGCCGCTCCTTCTCCCCATCCTTCCCCTGCTGATCCGCGTACGAGCGGTGTCGAGACAATCCCCGGTCCCTGTCCCTATCACGATGCCGGTCGCGATCCTCTTCCGACTTCACCCGCTTCGACGGCCGTTCACCGTCCTCCGGCCGGCTCCTCGAACCACTCCGGTGCCCCTTCTCCTCCGACACGACGCCGTTGCGGGTGGCGGGTTCCTCCTTCGAGAGGTCCGGGTTCTCCACCGTCTTCTCCAGGTACTCGTATTCGTCGAAGTCCATCGCGTTGGCAGAATTGGAGGTGGAGAAGAGAAGGGGAAGGAGGTGGGGAGACGTGAAGAGCCCGCGAAATCGAGTGAAAAACCCTAGATAGAGTTCGATGGAAGAGACGAATGACGAGAGCTTATTGATATTTTGGATGGGACCGAATTACCGAAACCATGATCCGTATATGAACACACGGGAGTATCAGTAGTCAAATCAAACACTAACAATAACCGCATGTTACAAAAAGAAGAAAAAAAATCAAAATGAACAACCTTCAGAAACATTAATGTTAAGGAAGATATTGGTTTTATTCATTTTAATTACAAATTCAAATCTCATGGTGAACGATGGAATCTTAACCATACTAACCATGTCGACGTAAAGCTAGGAGTAAAACTACCAATTGGAACAGCCTTCTATTAAAAATTTAGAATGAACCGACTAACTCTGTGCGTTGCAGATGTCGGAAGGTTTCATTGTGCTATAAATTCGTAGATCTGTTTCTTCTTTGATTGCTTTCCAGCCCATCACACAAGTACCATTAATCAGAGTACAATCTTATGATTGTGAAAATGCAAACCAGAATATTCATATCAAGGAGCCAGGGAGGAAAAGAAGCAACTTAGTGGATGCCCATATGTTTTAAATAATTCAAAACATTTGCAGAACCCTTAAGAAAATTTCTGCAGTTGTCTGAGAACCAGACACGTACTGGTGATCATTAGATAGAACATGCCAGGATGTCAAAAACAATAGAGGCATGTCACGTATTTGTATTGAAAAATGAAGGTGGAATATCAGTACAAGTATCGCATTGAGAAATGAAGGTTGCATCAGGTTTGCACTTTAAGCTGATATATGCACTTGGAGTGCCTCAAGAGTTATCTGCCGAATACGCCCCATTCTCGTCCAGTTTTACTTCCCTGTCTGGGGATTTCGCCTTTTGATTTTGGCAGCTTGAGGGTGCTTTTGAGCGATCTGTTCTCCTTATCATCGTTGTTCACATCTGATTGCTTTTTCTGTTCATCACTGAATGCTACAGCTTTAGATGCACTAAATACCCCAAAGTTTGAAGGTGCAACACCTGGACCACGAGGAATGGAGTATCGGTTCTTCACATCCAGCGAACCATGCTTTTGATTATTTTCAGGAGGAAACTGTGAAGGGAAATTTCCTCTAGGATTAGGATGATCAGGGAGAGGCTGACCTTGCGTATCCAATCGGTGACGATTTTGACTTCTATCAAAAGATGGCAGTGGAGGTATTCTTCCACCATTAAGTCTAGTATTTGTGTCACTTCTGTTATATCGGTTGCTGAGTGCAGGTGAAGGCTCTACTCTACTGGGATCATTAGAAACAGATCGGTTTCTCTGATCCGTTTTAGAATCATGACTTGGTTTTGTTGTGTCAACTACTGGTGAATAACCAGTATGCCTTTGATCTGTCTTCAAATTGACTCCTGAAGTAACAGGGATTTTTAAATGATGAGTTTTCATACTACCTGATCCTTCAGAAAGAAAATTGGCGTCAAAATTCCCTAGAGTTTCCAAGCCATGATTGGTTGGTGTTGAAGGTTCCATGATCAGCTTAGCACCATGACATTCTGCAGTTGGTGTAGAATCTACTTGAATCTCAATTCCCTTTTCACTCTTGTCAGTCTTGCTCGTTTTCTTTGCAGCATTCTTTTTTGTTCCAAATTTAGCATGCCTGACAATCACATATGCCAACCTTTTTTCCACTCTAGGAGGACTTTCTACAGCTGAAATGTCTTCTATCTGAAGCATTGACGTAGAAAATATTAATAAGAGAAAATACCAATTTTGCCTTTTCAAAATGGCTTATCAATTAAAAAAAACTTATTTCTATTAGTGTTGCCAGCTATGTATACTTAAAAATTCATACCAAATTATACAGACGGTCCAGGACACTCCCCAAATCTTCTTTTCCAGCATCTGACGTCTCAGATTTCTTTCCAGCTTCAGCAACAATCTATTTCAGGATAATATGTGAATTTAAACTTTCTGAATGCTTTAAAAAAGGACATAAAAAAATAAAACAAGCATAGCATGAACAATAACGTGATGGGAATTAAAAATGCCTAAGGGATACTTTCTTTTTTTTAAGCAACTACAGGCTCCAAAAGAAGAATCCAAAAGTAAATCTGTCATATGAACATTGCTTTCTTTCCTCTATGAGAGGACTTCTCCAAAGTGAAGAGAAAAATTTTGTAGTTTCTTAATGGTAGGTTATCATATGATAGGGTTCAACTTTCTTTGGAGCCATTGACCATACATTTGGCAATGATTCTAAAAAGTCATGATTATGTTAGCAATTGGTCATAAAAAATTTTAAATTATGGATTCTAGATGAATCCTCTAGTTTACCATGCATTGTAAAAGTCTATAGATCACGATGTAGAAAGAAAAAAAAACACGGTTACCACAATATCATGGAAAAAAGTTCTTATTACCAAAATCTGCAAGTTTGTGATTCTCATTCTAGTTAACATAAGTAAATAAACAATAAAATACAGCTGCAGAATTCTACAAGATCAAACTAGTTGGATTATGGAATTTTTTTTTCAAAATGCATGAGTTTGATTGGTAAGAGAAAGAACAATCAAAGAAAACCTATTTTCTAATTTGTTAATTTTGAAATAGTCTCACATTAAAAAAAAATGAAAACTGAACTTGTTATATATAGATAAACCCTTCTACTCATTGTCAAATGATTTTAAATTAGATGTCTATATTTTAACATGACATCAAACCAAAAGTGACCCAAATAGGTCCAAGTTCACACACATCCATGCATGTCAGCGAGTGTTAGAATAGTCCTACATTAGAAAAAGTAAGAAGTGAACTTACGGTTATAGATGGACTCTTCCACTCATTATCAATTGATTTTGAGTTAAATGTCTATATTTCAACGTATAATTTAGACTTTCATATTACACTGGGATTCAGAAAACTTTATAAAGATTCCATGGGATAGTGGGACATAAATACAAAACAACGAAAAGGCAATACCTTCACCCTGTAACCATGCTCCATAAGCCGTTTTACTGTTTCTGCTTTCATTTGGAGGTCTTTTTGTTCCTTGACAAGAAGCAAACAAGCATTTTATCACAGTTCTAAGCTATTAATACCAAAAAATGCAGTTTTAAAAATCATTCTGACAGTTTGAAATATACAAAAACTGCAATGCAAAATAACCTTTACAACAGATGATAGTTTCTGTACAAATGTTGATATGGCAACAAAGTATAAATCTCAGTAAAAGAGTTGCACTAGAAGAAATTACCAGGACATAAAAGAAACTCAAAGTTTGAGACATCATCAAAAAACGATAATTTCTAGTCAAAAGTTCAAATTGTAAAGGTATAAAACATCATGATATCAAAAAGGCATCTTCCCAAAGGTGTTCACCTCAAAACATTTGTAGTTGCTGATAGAATCAGATGTTTACGGCATAAAATTTGGCCCCACATGTGTGGCAGAGTCAATTTTCACTCCATAAGCACACAAAAGACAAAACATAAATATATTGGATCAACCATCAAACAAATATTTACATGAAATCATTGATGCAGAAACTGAAATAGTGAACTAAAATAAACAAGTGGCCACTTTTCATAATCAAGGTGTGCCAGAGGGCACTAGCTACTGTGGAAAATTATACAAAATAAAAGAGGTTATTGGAAGGAAGCTTACAATTTTCCCAGAGAAATGAACCTTTTTACAATCCCCTTTGCGCACAGTGGTTTCAGCCTGCAGGAAAATACCATTTACTCTTAAATCTGGAATTTACGGCAGTTATTAACCAAAGCCAAACTTAGATAAAGGATGTTCACATGCGTCATCATGCTTAGGCTTACATAAAATCCATGGCCTCTTTTCAGTTGAATGTGTCCTAGAGTACATTGATGACAAGAAAATTTATAAGGATGAACTTGCCTACAATGGCTTTTTCATGGAGTTATGGGACACCAATAGATTTTCAGCATTCTTATCTTTCTATAATTTGTTTAGCCTAGTTAAGTCAAAATTCATGTCACCAATGCATAATACTAACGCAATGGCATGATCCTCTCAATATTCAGGCATGTAAGCACATCATGGCTCATTCTTCTTTGAAGGAACGATGGACGAGAGTCCAATCTCCACGTAATTATAAATATCCATGGAGAAAAAAAAAAAGGCAATCTAAACTTTTCTTTTCATTTTGGATGTTGCTGACAATGTGGTTAGCCTATGCAAACCTATATGTTTAAACCATTGTGGAAATGAAAAAAACAACAATGTTCCTGATATAGGAAGAACACTGCATCATAGAAATTGCAAGATTAGGGTAGAATTTGAGTAACTTGGAAGGCATCCCACCACCTAAGAAGGAGAGAAGATCCTGTTACGTACTTAATATTTTGAAGTGTCGAAGATCAAAGGATCTATATTACAGTGGAGGTGATTAAAAGGAAAAGAAATTAAATTCATGAATATCCTTACACCACATGCTACATCTCTAAAACTCTCCCTTTTGTTGCGTCACGCATATTAAGTTACTCGAATGATCATTACAAAATCCATGACAAGATACAATTTTTTTAATTAAAAATGATGAAATCAACTCCACAAAATAAACGGTGAAACCATCCTCCCATATTAATTCTGAAAAGTTTATGACTTAACTATTGTCAGTAATTTGTATAAAAAATTAATTATTCAAATAGTAGATCACCTTGGTTTTTGCAAGTCCTTTATCCCTTGCTCCCTTTTTGTACTTCTCTTTATGGAAGTCCATGATCTTACAAACCGGAGGTTCTGCTTTACAGTCAACCTATTGCAATTTAAAAGTTACATCACTAATCAAATAAGTTCAAAGCACCAATACGAACAATAGAAAATGTCAGCATGTAAAATCACATAAAAAATAGACAGCACCTGATTCATATCAGTAGTATGCATTCATTGAGTAAATCTCAAGTAGCCAAAAATGAAGAATTTATGATAGTTTTAAATCACAGTATCACATTTCTCCCTCTCAGTGTTCCAAAAAAATGGAAAAAACAGCCGTTTAAACTCCATTAAACAATTTTTACATGACATAATTTTTTTCGTAAAACTGACCATTTTTTAAATAATCTTAGTGACTTCTTGTTATTGACATAATTTGATTATCTAGGTACTTATTTGTTTACTTATGCCTTTGACTTATTTAGTTATTTAATTTATGTTTTGGACTATCATGGTTAGATGATAATCACATTTGTGGTTAAATGATAATTACACATATTCAAGTTATGTTTTTTTAATTAAATTACTTGTATTTGAATAATAGTACCATATATTGAGGTAATTTGTTAAATGTTGTTGGTTATATGCATGTTACATTTACTTTTTTTAATTTTGACCATTTTTTCATTAAACCTCCGTTTAAACTCCCATTTTTTTCAAAAAAGGTTTAGAGACTCAATCATGTAGAGACCATTTTCTGTTTTTTAAAACATTGCTCCCTCTAATTAACTTGTTAGTTTCCAAGCACTAAATAATTTCAATGTTACTTTAAGGAAACTATAAAACACTTTAATAAGGGACTATGTTACTAAATTTACCATTTTTCTTAATTGTCATTAATCACTGCCTTGCCTTCACAACCAAATAAGATGAAATATTGGTGCATTCATTTGGTAGGGTATATTATGGCTAGACATGGTATTAAAACAATGAGAAAATAAGATAAAAAGAAACAAGCAATGACACCATGGGATGAGAACCAGCCTCAAGAGAAAAACTCAATGTCTTCAAATTGTCAATAATAATATAAATTATAATTCTACAAAGGAATGATACCACAAGGTCCACAAGACAAACCCTTGCCATAGAATAGAATGTCTGACTGCAGAGGAACAACCTTTTTGTCAGAAAATAATGAAAAAAATATATCATTACAAATCATGACGTTTTTTGTCCCGATGTTGCATTCCATAGAATGGGAATAGCGGTATATAAGGATATAACCTATCATGAAGGCTAAAGCTTGCATCAACATTAGGAACACAATATGACATAACCTAAACAGAAGAAGGAATAGAAATTAAAGTTTAACCTTGAAATGGGAATAATGTTGATATTAGATTATTTTTAGATGTATAACTTGTTTGTTTTAGAATTACTTAGAACATAATCAGTGTCATTATCTTTTCACTCCAAATAGGATTGCAAACATTATGTCAGAAAGATGCAACTTTGAATTAACTTGTTTAGACAATAAGAAAGAGAACAGCTTGTCACATAAATTAATAGGGACTGGGAAGTCATGGTTCTTTTTATCAGCTCTTATCCTGTTTCAAAAGCTAAATAAGGGTCTGATAAAACTTTATGGGCTCATGAACGGAATTGACAGTCCAAACATCCTTGCTATTTCTCAAGAGACTAAATGCAAATAAGAAAAGAATCTGTAAAATGATTTCCAGGCTGTGATACAAAGAAGTACAAAATATGCATATGTTAAAACTACGGCGCCATGGTGATAGGATACATCAACAAATAAATAATTTTTTAGAATTTCTATGTTAACTAATGTTAGACATGTTTATATTCAACAATATAAGAAACAGAAAACTAAAACTCTTACAACATCATTAAGATGTAAGAGTCAAATGATTTCAAATCTATAAATAATGAAATATTTAAGTAGTTGTGGGTAAACTTTAGCAAGCTATGCATATTAAAGCACATTATTAGTTATTAACTATTAAGTATAGTTTTACTCATTTATTTATTAGTAACGATGTGAGGTCATGTTTTAGTATGACATCTAAAACTTAGAACAATGATTTAGATACTTCCCACGAAACAAAAGTATCAAGCAATATTAGCATCCAGTATGGATGTGTAGGGTCTTGAAGCACCCATATTTCATACTTGGATCACATCCAAGGGAAAAAAAAACTTGAGGTTGTTCTTAGTGCATATAACAATAAGCAATCTTTTTCTTGGTTAATTTGTTGATTCAACGAAGATAACTGTATTTTACGGAAAATTGACTAACTTTACTTGTTGTAAGTTATGAAAGAAGTCCAAGATTTAGCATTATGTCCGCATACATAGAAACCTCTTAGAGCCTGTACTTTTCACATGTATTCCGATAGCAACAAGTAAAAATAAGTGAAATAACTCAATTCTGCAGTTATATAAAATTTGCAACTTTTTTTAAAAGCCAACACCACTAGAATTCTAGAAAGATGCTTAATTATCTATAAGACATCATTTCAATACTGCAGATCAGTGAACAATTATTAGCATAACAACTATTTTTGCAATTAAAATGAGCTTAATAAGAAGAAAGGCTACCTCCACTAAATCAATCTCAAGTGTTTTTGCACGATGAAGAGCCTCTCTCATTGTAACAATAGCATGACCTGCAAACTCATATGATCAGCAGCCATGCTCATGATTTAAAGGTGATAACAACATATGCAGTGACAAAATATAACTTGTTCAAAATAGATAATATCATCCAGTTGACCAACTGAGGAACACAAAAAACCAAGATCATCATCCCTTTTGTTTGTTTCCTTTGTGACGAAACTCTTGTTTCTTGGCCAGGTTGACTTGTTGAACTGAAGAATTTGTATGCCCTGAGGGCACATGGAAGCTAGGGGTGCACAATGGGCTGTTGGGCCAACCCACAAACCAACCCAACCGGGCCATATTGGGTTGGGTTGAGTAATTTTGTTTCTTGGGTCATAATTGATTGGTTCTAATGGAAACAGAACCCTTCTTAGAACTGCTCATATTGGTCTTCAGATGTGCATGCTTAGCTTTTACAAATGGAAAAAAATAAAACAATTAGTTTACAGATCTATGTGATGAAAGAGGTTATGTGAACTTGCAGATATTAGGTTTGGAAGTCATTTTTCACCTGAAAGTGGCCATACGATAGTACAATACAAAACCAAGGGAGTCAAATTTCACTTTCTATGATATGTCCAGGGAAGAAATCAATCTTTCAGCAAAATACTGATTTCAGCACAGCTTGTTTCGCACACTGTCCACGTTAATGGTGCTTATACTTCGTTAAGATTATCCAAGTTGTCAAAAACCATAATTTCGATGCATGGAGACCATGACCACAGCAAGACCCTTTAGAAAACCCCAAACCCAGTCACACAAAATCCACCCCACCAGCAAAGTTCACAAAGGCAGCAATCAACAATACCTTAGCAATACCAAACAATCCAATAATCACGCAAATTTCTAGCGAAAAAAAACGTTGCCGCAAAAAAAAAAAAAACCAGAATATTTGGCAAGCTGCAACCATCAATTTGTTCCCAATAGTAGTTGTTTACCTTCGTCGCTGACAAGCCGAACATATGGGGCGGTGATTTCCTCATTCATACGAGTCACTTTCACTTCCCTCTCCTGCGCCTTCCTCGCCTGCTAAACCGAATCCAAACAAGATCAGAAAGAGAATCTACGGCGAAGAAAACGAAGAAGAAGAACGGAAAAATCGAAGCTATACTACATTACCGAGGCTGGAGCGGCGAAGAATCTAACGGAAGCGAACTGCTGCGGCGGAAGCGGCGGCGATGCTGCTACTACCACTGTGGGGTACCTGCAAGACGGTGGAGTGGTCCCCAAGGACTTCTTCGTGATCAAGGATGTGGTTGTGTAGTCGATCGACGCCCTGCCGCCGGGTGCAAGAGAGAAGGGTCGGGTGAAATGGTGGGAGAAGTGTCCCAGTCTCTTGGATCCCGCTCGGGCCCAAATTAGGGACATTTTCTCTCTGCAAGGTGTTCTTCAAGGCATCGGAGAGCAAAGAGACTGGGAGTTCGATCTGGATCTTTTGGGGTTTTCCCTTTTTTTTTAATAAAAAGTTCTGCATCCAACGAACGCTAGACTGGAATAATAATCAGGGACCGGATGAACCATATATTTTTAGGTTGAGAAGGTTGGTTGACTTGCTGTGGGGTTGAGACTTTAGAGAGAGGACTAGGACGTAATTTTGGTGGTATAAAAGTGAGGAAAGGTCCTGTTTTTTTTTAGGCACCTGTCTGTGGATGCATATGTTGGAGTTTAACGTAGTCATTGGATGCTGGAGATGGTTGCAATTAATCATCACAATACACAAGATATCTCTAGCTTCCTCGATCTACATCATCCCGTTGACTACCTTTCTCCCCCTCTCCTCCTCAAACGTCCTCGATAGAGGAAAAACGTGGAGATAGATTTCCATTTCTCTACTTCTCATTTTTTCCTCTCTTAATTCAAAAAATATTTAAGCAAAGGAATACAGAAGAGAACGAGAAGAATTCTACAGTTCTGGAGTTCTAGAGAGAGAAGAAATGGAAGAGATTTTATTGAAGACGAAGATAGTGGCGAGGATGTCATTGTTGGACTCCTTCGAGGGGTGTAGGCTCTCCAAGGTGCAAATCAATAAGGAGGACCTATGACGACAGATTCGAATATTAGAATACCTCGAGAAGGCCATGACAGATGCCATCCACATTAAAAATGTAGTGGTCGCCACTTCCACTGCAACAAAGGAGCAAAACACAGAAGTGGCAAAGGAGTTGGTCATGGTGTTTGTGAACTCGTCGTCGCACAAAAAAGACAAGGGCAAATCCTCATAGAAATCGATTGATGAAAACGAAAGTTCACCCTGAAGAAACATTTTAACAAGCAGGAGAGATCGCCTGATGCTGTGATGAACGAAAGCACTCCGAAGAGATTAGGACAAATCCTCATTAGGAAAAGATATTTAATCATGGTCGTTAATGAAAATGAACAATTGCGAGTTTATGTACCGACATAATGTTTCCTATAGACACATACAAAAGCATTTTCAGAGTGAGGAAAATAGATTTTGGTGAAAATTCTGGGATCATTAATCTGGTCTATTTCAACTTGACTTTGAAATGTAAGTTGCTTTGGTAATTATTCTTCACTATCTATTCACTGAAATGGAAAGAGGTAGTAATTGCTAAATACTGTGTTAAGAATGGCTTTAAGGCCATACTAAATATATCCAATAGGAGACAATCACCATTATGGTTGGAACTTAAAAAATGTTTTGATATTATTAATGGATTCTCTGTCTTCCAGGTTCAAAATGGCAGAAATACTATATTTTGGAAAAACAAATGGTGGAATGGTGAAAAGTTAAGAAATTATCTACCAGATATATATCATCTAGCTAGATTTAAAAAAAATCTCTGTATTTAAAACTTTAGAAACAAATGCTGCTGATCTTAACTCTCTATTTATTGGTACTTTATCAATGGAGAATTCCGATTCAATAAATACTCAAGTAGATACATTGTCATCCATACTTAGCAGTGTTTGTATTACGAATGCACAAGATCTAATGATTTGGCAACCCACCAACAATACTTTCACTGTCAAATCATGCTATGAAATGCTTAATGATGGTGGACTCCGCTTTAAATATTTGCATGAAATTTGGGATTGTTGGGTGCCACTGAAAACTAAACTTTTTACCTGGTTAGTGCTTTGCAATAGAATCCTTGCAAAGGAAAATCTTATGAAGAAGGGATGACAGGGAAATGACTCTTGCATTTTTTGTTGTTCTACCTTCGAAACAGTAAAGCATTTGTTTTTGTTATGTCCATTTGTGCAGTCCATTTGGCATTTATTCTCTATTGGATATATATATCCTGCTTTTACTTCTATTGAAGACCTATTAGTTATCCCACCTGTGCTCAAATTTGATACTACCTTATCTGATACTCAAACTTTTGTTCAAGTTGTTTTATGGACTGTTTGGCAGGAGAGAAACAATAGAATATTTCAGGGTTTACACAGGACTCCATTTATGATTACCAATGATATTTCTGTATTGTTTCATTGTTGGATAAACTCTTTGGCCACAGGTTTTAAAAAGAGTGAAAATTTAAAGGCAATATTTACATACCAACATAGAAGAAAGGTGGAGCAGACTTTGGCTCCCCAAAGTGAGATGGATTTCGACACTCCAGTTATTCTGAGCAATGATTAACTTTTGGTTAATTGATTTTGCATCTCACTGGCTGTATTCCTTTCAGTGTGCATTACTAACTTAAAAACTTAGATCCTTGTTATATTTTTTGTTGGTTGTCACCTGTTATGTGACGGGGTACCATTTTTGTAATTTTTTTTTAGGACAATACTTTGCAATACTCTGGTTGGAATTTTCCTATAATAATAAAATTAATTACCGTTTACAAAAACAAATATGTAATAAAGTAGCTAAAGCCAAAGCAGAAAGCTTCAGTAGCCGAAGCTAGAGAAGAAAGCTCCAATGCTGGAATAGCTTTAAAATTCCCATGATACTTTATTATTGGTAACTCCTTGCAAGCGAGACAAAATGATACGATATACAATTTTAGATAATGCACAATTAACTATCAAGTGCTAACCATCTAAATCTAGTTTCTAGTATGTGCTACACATCTCTGTAAAGGTTATTAAAGCAATTGAAAAATATAGATCCAGATTTCTTTGGAAATCCTATTTCTCCTCTTCCTCTATTGGTTATCTGGTTAAATGGGATACACTTTGTAGACCAAAGCATCAACATGACTGAGGAATTATAAATATTAAAAACTTTAACCTGACTCTCAAATCTAAGTTGCTTTGACAGCTACTTTTCAATATTTGCTTTCTTAAGTAGAAAGAACTTCTTAAAGCAAGATACTTTGCTAGGAACTGGGCTAGGACTTTCCTCAACACATCCTCAGGTAGGTCCTCACCCTTATGGCAGGAATTGAAAGTATGTCACAATTTAGTCAATTGTTGCACCAGCCTTCAAGTTTAGAATGGTTGCAGCATAATATTCTGGGAAAGTAAATGGTGGAATGAGGTAAGACTTAAACATTTCCTTCCAGATCTTTTCCTATTGGCTAAAAGTAAGAAGGCCTCTTTTGCCAAGACAATTATGACCTTTAAAGTTGATTTTGGCAAATTATTTGCTCATCCTCACTCTCTAGCACATACTAGAAACATTGAGGAACAGACTGATCTTCTTTTAGATATTTTGTCTAACCTTAACCTACTTTTCTGAGGATGATATCTTACAGTGGAACTTTTCAAATCATATTTTCTTAGTGAAATCATGTTACAATATTATCATTGATGGTGGACTTAGATTTCGGTATCATAACCTTATTTGGTACAGCTGGGTCCCTTTGAAAGTAAAAATCTTCTCTTGACTGATGCTTTATGACAAAATCTTAACTAAGATAAATCTATGTAAAAGGGACTGGGTTGGTCTTGAACATTGTGTTTTTTGCAATACAAATAAAGAAACTATTACTCATTTATTCATACATTGTCCTTTTTTTATTTCCATTTGGAGTGCATTTACTTAGGGATCTCTTTACCCTATTGTGTTTTCCATTGATGATCTGTTTACATATTCTCTTCCCCTCAAAGTTGCCCTGCCTACTAAAGGATGCTATACTATGTTTCAAATCATTCTGTGGACTATTTGGAGGAAAAGAAATAACCGCATTTTAGAAGGATTTGTAAAGGTTCTAATATGTGTATAAATGAAATTACTTCTCTTATTCATGGTTGCATAGATACTATGGCTTCAGGTTTTAATAAGGATGACGCTCTCTGCTCTATCACTTCCTTCCAGCAAACTCGCGAAGCCGAACTTACTACCACTAGCTTACCAACCTGTAGAGATGCAGATCCATCTAAACCCTACTCTGTTTCAATGGATGACCATCCGATTGATGACTAATTTCCTGTTAGTCGTTTCTTATTGGGAAATTCTATTATTGGGGCATTACAACTTTATTTGATGTCCTGTGTTGGTCGATATGATTTTTTGAATTGATAGATCAACTTTTGAGGACTGTATTAAACACTACATTTTGTACTCTCTTGTTTACCCTAGATTTGTTAGCCCGAGGAACTTACATATCACAACTTACCGTTACCAAAACAACAATTAACTATCAAGTATCAAAGGTATAACATTGATAGTTTGCATTCATACTTACTAAGCATTGTACTTTGACACGGTCATTTTGGAATGATAACCAAATGAAATGATGGAACATCAGTTATCAAAGGATACAAAAAGACAAATTGCAAACGAAAGAGAGACTGCTATGACATGGCTACCCGGAAAAGAGTCCCTTTGTAGACGAATGCCTGAAAAACGCTTCCAGAGACCAAATACATGAATAACGTGATCCTTGACTCTCTTTTGTCTCTCCCTCTCCTTGCTGGTCTGAGTTTTTCTGATGTATGAATGTTTTGGAAGTTTATTTAATTAAAATCTTATCTAATTGATCCAAGTACCAACTGCGAAGATACAAAGGAAAACACTTAACAACAGTACTGACGTTATTCCATCTCAAACGTTAATATAATGTTTGACTACACCAATCTACAGTTTCTGTTGGATGCCATCCACCAATTTATATAATCATGCAGGCCACAGAAAGCAGAAACATGTGCACATGAAGAACGATATTTTTACGAATGTGCTGGTTATACAAGAAACTACAACTGCCCGAAGCATCCCATATCAATCAGAAGCATGGTAAATAGCTTCCTGGGTCATCTCTTTCTTTTCTGACAACAATGGATCAATGATGCTTCTCCACTGGTTGTAGCTAAGAGCTGAACCAGCACCAGGCAAGGAAAATCCATTGACAAAGAAATATGGGGTGCCAGTCACTCCTCTAGAACAACCGTACTGCAAGTATAATCAAAGAAATAGATCATTAGTCTAAAAGAGGCTAACCAAAGCAGGAAAGAAGATATCATCCATCAAATATCAAGATTTCTCACTTTAAAAGAAATCCGTGTTGCACTATCAGTATCTGAATCTTGAAACCCAACTTTAAAATCAGATAATGAGCTCTCCCCAACTACAGCTGCAGCAAATTTTGACATATGGTCTACAATAGATGCTCTCGACATCATCTGCGTCGGCCCATTATAGTACCTAGCCTGTCCACATTGGCTATTATTCAGCATATGTACTCGTGAAATTGATTACTCTTAAATTCATCAAGTAATTAATATAATGTTATTTCATATCAAAATGTGGTTCTTAATCTTCAAGACCTCATGAATTTCTTCCACTTGCTATACTGGATAGTTGAGCTCCAATCAATTTTTGATTGTCAATGACAAAAAGTAACATAAAGATAGCAATCTAATTTTCTGAAACAGCAATAAATTTCTTAGTTATGCTCGTCTTACACGAACACAATGTAAGGAGGGACAGAGAAAGAACATGCTCTACTGTATCATCAAGATACCGTGAAGAACTTTTAGACATACGAAAATGTTTCTAGCTTATCCATGATAGTCAGGCTTTGCAGCTAGAAAATAAATGCAACATAATGCATGTGCCATTAGATAATATCCTAGATACCTAATGTTTACCTTTTGTTACATTTCATTTATATTATTATTTGATACTAATTATAACATGCAGAACGATTTAACAATCATGTTTTTCAGGTCACTTTTGTGAAATTTTTAATTAATATCTACATAAAAGTGAATTATATTTGTGACTACTAACCTCACGCCCCTGATCTTATAGTTCTAGCTCCACCAGTGAATTATAGACATGGATTAATTCAAATGATACTGACGGATGTTTTTTTTCCTTCTGTTGGACTAGGCTTATATGCAGGAAAAAACAAAGCAAAGAACAGCAGTCACCTTTGTAATATTTCTTTAAAAATTTAATATTTGAGGAATTTGAAAATTCAGTTATCTAAAAGAGCAGCATATGAAATGCCGGATACATCAAACTACATATGCAACCATGAACGCCATACTAGAAGATTCCTCATGAGTTACAGATAAGAAAGCTAAGAAATTATCATTTCCTCATAATACAGGGTTTGATCAGAAGCAAGCTATGTCTAACTTCCCTTGAAGGCTCAAACCTTGGAAATGTTAATAAGAACAGTAAAAAAGGTAGCAAGTGGCTTTGTTGTGTGTTTCCCTTCGCATTCCTTCATGTGTTGCAAAGTGTTTCTCTAGATAAAGAGAGCGAACTCTTATCCCCAACATACATTTAGCTAACAACTCAACCAAATCGACTGTTGGATGTTTCACAGCTTGCATGTACCTCAACAACCAAATTGACCATTGCATAAGCTAAGCTACATTATAACATACTAACAAGTCACCAAATCACAAAATGGACACAAGCAGACTCATGCTAGCTCAAGTAAGTTGTTTAAAAAAAAGGGATTCTTTGCATATATATTCCTAAAAACTATTTAAATTGTAAGTGTAACATTTATTACTATGTAATAACTAGTATACCCCTCAAAACTAACTTCGTTAGCATGCATACCCTTCCATTAACAAACCTTAATATACCCTTCCTTAACAAACCTTACCTTTTCTACTGGTTTACACTGTTAAGTTGAATAAAATGATGCAAATACCCCTTCTTAATAACAAAACAAAATCAAAAGGTCGGCAAATCACCGGTTTCCCCATTTCTTTCTCCCTCCCCATCTAGCGATTACTTAAGCTCCTGCACTTTGGCATAGTCTCTTACAACTTTCGTTACCTTCAACGAAGAACATTGTAGATGGCCAACTAGACAACCTTATAGGGGCAGGAAGTTGGCACCTTCTTCATAGGTGGAACCTAGTAGGACAACCCAAGAATGAACGGCAACGAGTCAGGCACTGATATGATAAGCATAATCAGGTGGATAACGTTCTCCAGCTTGCTCATCCCCCTCTTGAACTCCACCCCCTCGCTACCTTCAATGGCGGTGGGAACACCGGGGGTATCGAGTTAGTGCTACTACAAGGCAGGAAGTCCAGACCCATCCATAACGACGACAGCCTACAGGGTGGGCACTACGCAAGTGCTCCACAGGATTGCAACATAATATATGGTGAATGGTGAGCAACGAAAGTTAAACCTTCGCAATCCCTCTGTTTTGAGGATGGTGTTTTGTCATTTTTGGCAGAGCTCTCTACTTACTTTGCTTACTTCTGAATGAGAGTTGGAGCAGTGTCACCATGGTCGACATCCACAAGTTGGGACTTCTAAGGTTTGTTGGAGTGTGCACGGAGGTTAAGGAGGTGGAAGGAGGAGAGGAGGGGGTGGGATCTAGGGACTAAGGTTTGAGAGAGGAATCAGGCCATCATCCAACAAAATGGAAGGCAAGGAAAAAGGGTAGTTTGGTCGATTTATGGAAGTCAAATGGTCAAACCAACTGGAAATATAAGGTCTGTTAACGAAAGAATGCATATGCTAACAGAGTAAGTCTTGAGGGGTATACCAGTTATTACATAGTAACGAGGGATACACCTATAATTTAAGTAATTTCTAGGAATATATAAGCAAAGAATTCTAAGAAAACTGCAAATTATAGCCTGACTACAGGAAGGCTTGCTTTGAAGAAGTCAACGATATTGTCCCAGAATTTTCTTCAGCATTGTTCAACATGTTACCAAAATGTTTCAACATTTACAAATGATTACTAAAATCCATCATCAATTTAATCACTTTCCATGTCCTGGTCTAATTTTCCAAACGTTTCAGTCTTTTAGAACATCATTCAGCTTGCATAAAATTTTCAAGGATAACCATCCCAAATTTAACACAAAGTCAAACCAGCCAAGTGAAGCACTGTTACAAAACTGTACAGGAACCAACACAACTCCTTCAAGATAACTAAACTAAACATACCAAAAAGCATGATCTAAATTCTTAAAAATGACCAGATATGTGAATCACAAAAAGATAAGTTAAGGCATAACCTGATAACAGAAGAACGACTCCATCAAGGGGTAAGTGGTGGACGCATTAAGCTTATTTGCAATATGAAGAGCACGACAGGCAACAAAAGAATTGTCGTGGTATCTGCTTTTCTCAAAGTAGAAGCATCACTAGTTACTAGAAGCCAACAAGAACATCGACCTTCATGTTCCATAAAGTTTTAAAACATGTACTTAAAAAAAAAGATAAGTAAAAAGCAAGAAACCCGCAACAGTGTCGAGCTTGAATTCGAGCAAATTCAGTTATGTAACAAAATTTAAAACCTGATATTAAATTTAAAGGAAAAAAAAACGTGCAAGCTCAACAGCTCCTGGACAGTACATAAAAGGGGGCTTACGGGAGGGGGAAGGGGTGAACGATGAGGAAAACACGAGGAGCATAGTGGTCGACCACTAGTTTGAGAGGTGGCCACGCATCTCTACTGTCGGGGCAGATCGGATCCATGAAGGCTTCTATTACGATCGAGTCCTCCTGAGCTCGCACGTCGTTGTAAACGAACCCGTCGTACTTCGCCGGGATAGAGTTTTGCGACAGGTAGCAATTGAAGCAGAAGCAGAAGCAGAAGAAGAAGAGAAGCACCACGACGAAGATTCCAGTTCTCGCCATTTCCCCTTGATGGTCCTCTGCTTCTCTTCGTCGATTGTCGCGGGGGTGACAAATGGGAGATTGCGGTGTCGATGTGTGGTGTTTGTATATTTGGGTGCGTGGACGTTTGAGGATGAAGCCACGACTCCGGGCATTGACAAATTTCGAGGAAAGTCTTCTCACGTATGTTTAGTTTGGAAAAATAGCCGTAAGCGTTGTTGTTGTGTTACATTCTTAGCAGGAGTCCTATTGGTTTGGAAAAAAAAAAAAAAACAAGAACATGTTTCAAAAGGGACACGAGTTTCAAATATGAGTACTTTTGTGTTTTTTTTTTTTTTTGTTAACGACAACTATTTGATATATTTCTTAAGGATAATGGTAGATCAAAAATATACAGTATTTTACTAATAAATAAGTCATAAATAGAATATATATAGTCCACAAATTAAAATAGTCAACATAAGTCAACTATAAAGAAGTATTATTTATAAATAACTTATAATCTAAAAAGATTAACAGAAAGTTAATCAATATGAGTCCTTTTGTTGTTGACTATGGTCTCCGAATTTTTAAAACCCTATGCCTCTGTCTTAAACCTCTTCATCAACTTTTGCATTTTTTTTCTTATTAAAGAGTTCATCAATAGTTTGGGACGCATGGATAGAAACCTTTCGTGGTTCATATGGCCATAGAGAATGATAAAATGCCTTGCTAGAGGAGTTTGAGAAAGTCATCCCTCTCCTTCATGGTTCATAATAGTTGGTAGGTAATGGGTGTATTTGTTTCAAAGAGTTACAATAGATTTATTTCATGAGAACTGACATTGTAACAGCTTCTGTACAATTCTCATGAAAGTTGCATTTTGTAACTTCCAACTTTGTTCACTGTTCTAAAGTTATAAGAGTCAAAATTTTGCCGAAGGGTACTCCCAAACCATACTGCTCGTTCGAAATTATAGGAACTGTGGAATAAATGCACCCAATGTCTCCTCTAATGGACATAGAGCCAAGGAATGTACAAAATTAGCTACAACTATGAATAGATCGAATATCAGCATTGCTCGGAGAGGTTTCGTTTTCAAACAGAAATACGTGCAAACGAGCAGTGAAGTGACCAATTGCCTTAAGTAATACTGGTTGATATTGGTTGTCCACATCGTCATAGTTTCATGTGGGTGTTGTAGATCCTAGTGCACTTCTCGTCGTAGAAAATTGTTTTTTTTTCGGATGTCACGTAATATCATCTCATAATTACTAAGAAACTGTCTTTTTTTCAGATGCTCCGATCCTTTTATTTGTCCAATTGTCGTTGTAATCAAACATAAAGTTTCAATTGGTAAATTATTTCTGGATTTCACATGGAACAAAACCACCATGAAACCAGAATCACATAAAAGCCAAAAACTTCCATTTCCACATGCTTCAAGAAAACGACCATCGAACGCAAAGTTTGGACCACTTAAATCCCCTTTTCTCCCTGCAAATCCTAGTGGACAATATAACTAAACAAGCGGAAAGCAAGTTTCTTCTAATTCCCAGAGATCACTTCATCGATTATACTCTTCCATTTGTCGAAGTCAAGCTCCGATCCATCATCGGGCATTGGGAATCCATTAATAAAGAAAGTCGGAGTCCCCATTACAGCCCTGGAGCACGAATACTGTATGTAACAGGGCCAAAAATATAATAATCAGTCAACAGAATTAATGTGGATTTTGTTAGAACTTGCAACTGAATCGTATCAAGAAAACTGACCTTGAAGGAATATCTTGTTGCCATGTTAGTCTCGGAATCCGCAAAACCAGATTCCACTTTCCACAACGAGTTCTTTCCAACGGCCTTTGCAGTGAACTTAATTACGTGCTTGGTGATGGATCCTCTTGACATGTTTCTCGTAGGTTCACCATAGAACATCTCCTGTGATTACAAACAAGATTATTCTCTTCTTCTATAAAATTAGAGTAAAACATTTCACTGAATTTTTTTTCGGTGTTTCTAAGAAGCAGCTTCATCTGTTTGATTAAAGACATGAGTAGACAGCAACCAGTTGAAATTTTGGGAATTGATATTAGCCAGCTGGAACCTGCCTGCCTCAAACCTTACCATGTATTTAATAAAATAGAGAGCAGTACCAACGTACCATCAGATAATTAATACCCAATGGCATTCGTAATGTTACTTATGAGAATATAATTTTTCATTTTATATTGTTGTGTAAATCTCTGACCGGGAATTGCTAGAATCGAGAAGGGTTTTAACCTGATGCTTGAAAAACTTCTCCAGAAGAGGATATGTTAGGGAAGAATCGATGTTGTCTGCAACTGTTAAAGCACGAGATACAACAAAAGCATTGTCATGATACCTGCATTAGTAGAAACAGAACAAACATCAAAGACATCGTGTATAAGATCTATAAGCAGGTGTTTGACGAGGAACGTGTATAGTGATCAAGTAAGAGATGGAGAATCGTAGGAGAACCTGGTAGTGAGAAGCGTATGCTTCGAGTTCAATAGATTATGATTAGATTAATTCCATAAATTTCAAATTTATAAAGCCACATGTAGCATATAAAGGCATTGCAGAAACAGACCTCAGCATTGTGGAACAGCAAGAGAACAAAATTCTGAAATCGACCAATATGAACGTATATAAGAAAAGATCAAAGGGGTCTGCAAGAAGAGAAGCTCACGGCAGAGGGAGTAAATAAACCGTGACGGAGACGAGCGGGAAGTAGTGCTCGAACGTCTTCTTGAGTGGAGGCCATGCGTCTCTGCTGTAGGGGCAGAGTGGGTCGAAGAACGCCTCTACGACGACGGAGTCCCTCTTGGGTAGAGCTCCCTTGTACACGAATCCAACGGACTTGGACGGGATCGCCACAACTTCGACATGGGACCAGAACACGAAGCACGCGACCAGCAGAAGAAGAACAGGTCCTCCCTCCATCTCTCTCTTTCTCACGCGGTGGTTTTCGCAAAAGGTGCGGGTGAAGGTTGCAAGGAGACGACGGGAGAGGTATGTGACATATGTGAGATGGAAGAGGAAGTGTAATTTTCCGCGGGAACTGGCGGATGTTTACTGAGTCGTTTGTTGCAGGCGTTTCTCTGGACCGTCTGTTTTTTGTCGGACGGCGGTGATTGAGATGCGTCGTTTAGGTCGTTGGGTGGGCTTCGTAAGCCATGGTGGATTTGGCAGGAACTACGACATTGTCTTTGTAAAGCAGCGGGTCTGCCTCGCGGTCGTTACCATGGAACATCTTCTTGTCGACCTGGTAATTTGAGGAATTAATGTAATGTTTATTAAGTCCATGGCTCAGCAAACGAAAGGAAGGCAGCGTCGGTAGACATGGAAAACGGACCGGGTCGGCTCAGGCTTGCTTGGCCCAGCCCGGGTCCGGGTCCGACGCTCGGCCCGCCGCAGGCCGCGGGCCGTGTCGGGCCAGACCAGCCGACCACGGGGACCCGTCGGATAGGTCCAGTCTGGTCCACGCTGTGCGTGGGAAATGGCCGTCGACCCGTGGACCCGACCTGGATGCGGGTCATGGGCCGTGTCGGGCCCATGGCCTGTTGCGGCCGGTCGGATCGGGCTGGCTGTTTCGTGGGCCGGGTCGGCTCGACCTGGCCCCGCCGACCCGGCCCGTTTTCCATGTCTAAGTGTGGGTAGCGGCGATACAAGAAGACGGTGTTCAAAATAACTTACTAGTACAAATAAAAGATAACTGGGGAGAGGATCCATTTTATGCTATTAATACAATTTTATTACTCCTATCATATTGTATTATTACCATTTTCATGTTATATCTTCCATACTCTTCTAAAGTTGGTTTCTGCTTGCAACATGCTTCTTTCTGGATTTCATTTGTTTAACTCTTTAGGGAATGTGGTGAAATTACATTTCTAATTTGATTTAAAAACCGGAACTGAATAAAAAAAGTATTCCAAGTCTGTCATAAAAAAAACTCCTGCAGAATCATAAACAGATAGATTCTCAACTTCCTTTTTCCATAACCACGAATATGTAAAACTCATTTGGAATAAAGGTATTGTGGGGCATAAAGAACATTGGACTTTATATATACCAAATATATAAGACATCCACAATCATATGGAAAAGCCATACACTTCCAGTAACTGTGCTTGGAGAGTAAATGGCCATTTAATTGCATACATGCAGGTTTACCACTCTCACTCTAATCTGTGAATCAATGGATCAACCGAAATATATGGTAACATGTGTAAAACGAAGTGTAATTTCTTTCTTCTAATCCTCTGCAATCAATGGATCGATTATGCTCCTCCATTTGTTATAGTCAAGAGGCCTGCCACCATCAGGCAGTGGGAACCCATTAATAAAGAAATAAGGAGTTCCTGTCACTCCCCTGGAACATCCATACTGAAAAAGAAAAACTGAAACAGTGAGTTTTTTTAGGATTTTGTAAGAACTAGTAACAAAGGTGAATTAAGAACACGGACCTTGAAGGAGGTTCTGGTTGCCCTGTTCGTTGCAAAATCTGCAAAGCCAGATTCCACTTTTGATAACGAGTGGTTGTTTCCAATAGCCTTCGCGGTGAACTCCATTATGCTTTTGATGATGGATGTTCTGGACATGTTACTTGTTGGTTCATTATAGTAAATCTCCTGTTATGAGATACATGATCATTGAACGTTCCCTTCTTCTATGAAAGAACAGTAACAAAGTATGCAATCTGTTTTTCTAATGAGTAATGATCATCAGCTTTGATTTTTTGCTCTTCTGTCCTAACGACGTTTAAAACAAATTTTCAATTAAGATTCTGTTGAAGGTTTTTGCTGGCTGGAAGCTCACTGCTGTAGTCTTTGGTTTTCATGAAGCATTTAAAAGAACGGTGTGAAGTTTTTTTTTTTTTTTTTAAATGGCAATAAGTAGTTAAGTAAATTTCTCGGTAGAGAGTTGCTTGAATCAACCCTTTTCCAACCTGATACTTGAAGAACTGCTCCAGAAGGGGATATGTTGTGGAAGGATCGATTCCGTTCGCAACCGTAAGAGCACGAGAAGCAACAAAAGCATTCTCATGATACCTGCAATTAATACAAAAATAACAGTAATCAAGGTCCTCATGTTAAGATTCAAATAAGGCATATGATATGGAGATGATAATTATGCAATGCATGGTCATGCCACCATTAAGGTACTTCTTTCTATTATGCATTATATAACGTAAGAGCTGAGACAATGTCTCATTGTCTCTGGGAGAATTTTAAACTCGCCACAGGTCTTAGATTCAAATTCTAAGACATACATAAAAATTCACCTCTTACTATCTCAATCGCTAATAAAAAAGAAACGTAAGAGCTGCAGAACAATAAGAGAATCAGCAGAGAAAACTCTATCCTAGAGTATATCTTGATAAAGTGAATTTCACGTTGTCAAAAGGATGGTCCCAAAGACTATTGCAATACCAAAGAAAACCATTTGATTTCGAGTTTATAAACCAAGAAAAAACAATAGATTGTCAGATGCATACTACTTGCCCAATAAAACAGGAAAAGGAAGAACAACAGGTGAACAAACGTAAACAGCCTTATTTTTAGACCAAGATATGAAAATAAACTCTACATCTACCTTCCATAATTAGATCAAAAGACACATTATTAAAGAACAAACATCCACAAAATAGAACATGGAGATGAGTGTACCAAGAGACTCACGGCAGAGGGAAGACATGAACTGCGAGGGAGATATGTGGAGAGTAATGCTCAATAGCCATTTTGAGAGGTGGCCATGATTCCCTACTATCCGGGCAGAGTGGGTCGAAGAAGGCCTCTACAACAATAGAGTCCTTGTTGGGTAGAGCTCCCATGTACACAAACCCATCAAACTTGGATGGAATCACAACTTGGGCAACAGGGACATGAGGCCAGAACACCAGAAACACCAGCAGCAGCTGGAGAAGAACACCTCCCCTCTCCATTTTCTCCCTCTCCCTCTCTCTCAGGCTCACTGGTCTTTGTGGAGGGTGGGGGCGAAGAACTGAAGATGACGGGCACGCAATAGGAAATTCGTAACGCTCCGTTTGACTTGGCGTTGGGTTACTCCCGAGGGACGTCCTGCCGTAGTTGCACTTGTAGATTCTGGGTTGTCTCGTTCGTATCGGACTCTTGTGACTGAGTTACGTGATATTTATTTATTTTTAAATTCTTCTATTTTTAAAGAAAAATTCTGAACACATTGGGATACGATTCCGTAACCGTCACATATCAAAACATGTGGAATAAACTTTGTTAGATGAGTTATATAATCAAGATTGCTGGCTTGGTGGCCCGAGTTTGAAGAAACGAAGACATTACGTCAAGTATCTAATTATAGAAGAAGATCTTCTGGAGATTATCCAGACCAATCGTTGTGGACCCCGCGTATTCAAACTGAAAGAGATTGATACGCGTACCCTGGATGGTCATTTTCTTGGAAATTGGGTAAGTTTAGTTAGTGGTTTGGTTAAAATGAGGTGTGATTAGGGGTGTGTATTATTTGCTTTTAACCATTAAATTAAAACCAAACAGACCCTGGTTTTACAGATTGTTTTAGTTTTCCTATATTTAACATCCTTTTTTGATTCGAAATTTTGGTAAAAGATGGTTCTGCTTGTTTCGACAGTTTAGATATTCATACACATACATACCAATAAATGTCTAAATATAGACATGAATTTATATTTGTATGGAAGATAAACTTGATACGAGATAACCACGTCTCTTTATAACATCGTTGTTACATGTATTTTTTACTCTACTTTGAAAAACTATCTTCTAATACAAGAAAAATGCAACATTTATCCACGTGTTGTAATTTTTAGTTAATTATTGATAAATATTTCATTTTTCTATGGTCTTATAGATTATAAATAAAACATGAACAACAAATCATAAACTAAACTAAATTGAAAAGTTAACATTTTGGTTTGATTTAGTTTCAAATTCTTCTAAACATGATTTAATTTGTAGTTTACCAAAAAATCAAACTAAATCGAATCGTGCACCCCTATGGGAGTCATGTGCTGTGGCAAGATAATGGGAGTGGGAATCAAAACCTTTTCCAGGTACCTTGTGCTTTATAAGTTAAAGTTGATAATGATGCACTAAAGGGCCTGGTTTTCACGTGTATGTGGTAATGGGCCCATAAGCCAGGACAAGTGGCCGATGAACCTCAGTGAAAGATTTTGGATCCGTTTGGCAAGGATGGATTATTTAAAGAAGTAGCATATAAATAATATCAGATCACGTGGACAAAAGTACTATTTAGAGAACAAAAAGAAGAAGAAGGGAATGGTTTAAGAGGAATGTGCGCCTTTTGCTTTACCGGATTTTGATACCAACTGACAACAATCAGACTAGTTAACAAATAGACCTTTCGTTGTTAAAACTCTCTTATGCTACAATAACGATCATGGGAATCTCACTATGTTCGAATTGGACGCGCAGTCGTTCTTGTATCTAATATGATATGAATATCCTACTCATAATCCTGTAGGAGATTGGAAGGTGGTTGCGAGGAAAAAGCTCTCTTCTCCTTGGGATCCTCAAGCCTCCACCCAGAAATCTTCTAGCATGGCTGGTCTCTTGCCACACTATCCTATTATTTTACCTCCGTCTGAAGCAGTGTGTGATCATCTCCTTGTCCTAGCTTGGAGTGCCATAGTCACTTCCCATTCTTCCCAGCTAACTAAGGAATCCTTACCTGAACATATCAGGACATGTTGGCCCTGTGCTTCTGAAGTTGAGGTGTAAACTTTCTCTCCTGGGAAATTTCTATTAATCTTCCCCCCTTGTAATGTTAGGAATGAATATTTAAATCTATATGGATCATCCCTTCAAATGATTTCCGTCTCCTTCATTACCTGGTCTCCCAACTCTAATGCGGTCTTGACCCTAAAGGAAGAAGTGGTATGGATTAGGCTTGAAGGTATCCCTCACAATCTTTGGAATGTTGATATTTTCCATCATATGATCCCTAGTTTTGTGGAATTGTTAGAAGTGGATCTTTCTATGGACTTTGCAAAATTTCTAGGGTATTCTAGAGTTAGGATCAGGATCCACCCAAGAAAAGACATCCCTGACTGTCGATTCTTCGCCTTTGGAAACTGTGTCTACCCTATCAAATATCGACGCAGTTGGGATATATGTTCTTCCAATGCCTCTCCCTCTAATCATACCTCCAGTTCCTTCCCTACTTGGCCCACCAAACCTACTCCACCTTCAACTGGTCCCAGTGGTCTCCATTCTGTATGCAATTCTTTTTAAAATAATAGAGGATGGAGAAGTGGCAAGGGAAACAAGAACTCCATGGGTAGTAAGAACGTTTGGACAATACTTATTAGCCTCACCACCCTCCCTTCAGTAACATCTGCTGGCATTTTACCTACTCCCTCTCCTGTTCATGAGGCGGTCCATGAACACCCAACCCATCAATACACACACCCCTCCCTCAGCTGAGCACAATCATACTATGGATGAGACATCTAAATTTGTGGAGGCAGAAATTAAGGCAAGAAATTTATCCGCGGCTAAATTTAAAAAGGTGCTAGTTGTTTTTGAATGTCTGGAGAAAGACAACCTGAGTGGTCCTTCTGAAGTCGCTTCAGAGTCTCAACCATCAATCCCCATCCATGCCCCAAGTTTCGAGAAAGAAGAGGCCTTATGCTCAATCTCATCCTTCCAACAATCCAAGGATTCAGAGCAAGCTACCACTGCTATCCAAAATCTCAGGATTATGGAGTCCATTCAACCCTCCATACCCTCTGTTGATGGAAATCCTATCACTGATTAATATTTTTTAATCGAACTCTACAATTTTGCCATATCATGTATCTTTTTTGGTAGCCTACTGTTGTTTTGGACTGGAAGTTATGTTTCATGAGGTCTATATCTCTGAAACAATTTGTAATTGGTTTCTGTTTGCCCTGAGATTATTTGCCTAAGAGACTTTTAGACTTCATCTATAATAACTTCCCGTTTACAAAAAATATCCCACTCATACTCAAACCCGTTGGTGAGAATAAGGGCAACGTTAGATCAAATAAATATAAATCTAAGCCTAAATGATTTTTTTTAGTTTTTGCTCATTCGTCGTTTCTCCTGGAAATGCATCTCTAACGTTAGAATTGCAATATTTGATAAAATGTATTTGTTCAGGAAAAAACAATTTCAAATAGAATATTCCTCTTGAATTATTTTTGAAAAGTTGTTAAAAGAAAATTTGTAATATATAATTTTTAGCAAAAAAAGTTGATTTTTGATTAAAAATTGTTCTTCTAAATGTAGCTTCAAACATAATGTGGCATTCGATAATGTAGGGTTAGCCAATTGTTTAGCAGACATTAAAAGAAAGAGTACGAATTTTCTATCCTTATCTGTGTGTCATTCTCTTTCTCCGCCAATCACAACAAGGACGAGAAGTTATATTTAGTGATTAACAACGATAGAGATCGAGACACAGTCAAGGGTGGAAGATCCAGACTCTCAAGGAAACATATACAAATACATAATCGAGGAGAAGAAACTCTATCAGAGACCGACAGCACCAGCATCAACACACCACTATAGGTGCCTGAGACCCTCTGGCAAGATGCTAAAAAGAACAATTTATTGACAAACAAGAAACCCGAGTGAAAATGCAAACTTCTGACAAATCATGGCCATCGAGAAGGGAAGAAATACACATGGCAACATCAAAAGCAGAGAAATCCAACACAGTTAATAGACCAGCAAATGCTCACGTGACAAAGCTTAGCAAGGACAATTTTAACAGGAAAGCAGTGTGCTACTGATAAAAATGGGAATGACTAAAATAATCTCCTAAAATGGGTTGAGTTGACTAGAGTACAAGGTCTTATTTGTAAACACAAATCTAAGGTAGCGTTTGGTACATTAGAATAGATACTGTAATGGAATGAGGAAATTCCATTCTAATGTTTGGTATCAAAAAATCTTTCGAATAATCATGGAAATGAAATTCTCTTTGGAATCAAATTTCCATTGAACATGGGAATTTCATTCCTTCCCGAGAGACAAGGAATTTGATTCCCATTCCATTGGTAATCATTCTAAGAATGTCGTGTACCCTCCTTTACGGTCATTCATCCTTCTACGCAGTTATCCCTCATCCTCCGAGGCGTGTTCCCGACGTCTGTCACCCTTAGTCATGGAATGTCGACTGAGTTGGGCCAACCCGGCCTAAAAAGGTAGGGCCCGCCTGAGCCTGGACTATGTCAGGCCAGCCCACAGGCTGGACTGGGCCGAGCCAGGCCGAGCCTCTTTTAACAGACTGTGGGCCCGATACGGCCCACGGCCTGTCGATGGGCCAGGCTAGGACGACTCGATCTATTGGGCCAAATTTTAAAATTTAAATTTAAAATTTGTTCTTAATAAAAAAATATTTTTAATTCATTATAAAAAATACAAAAATACAAAATATAAAAAATAAAATATTTTTACATCATTGCACAGTAACATTCTTGAGGAACTTTACAAATACTATTTTTTTATTTCGAGCCTATGGGCCTAGCCTTTCTTTTTTCTTTAATTTCCAAACCAGCTCGGTCTGATTCGGCCCGGCCTAATCCTCATTTGCAGGCTAAAATGGACCTATTCTACGAGCCTATGGGAGACTAACACGTGGGCTTAGCACAGCCCATGGTGGGCCTGGCTAGCCCGACCCGGTGTTGGGCTAAACGAGCCGAGGCCATGGTGGGCTTGGGCTGGGCCGGATCGACCGGCTCAGTCCGATTTCCATGTCTAGTCACCCTCCTCTTCCTTCGATGTCCTTCATCTTCCTCTACGGCCTTCTCTTTTCTGTAACCATCTCTTTTCTGTATTTTTTTGCTTCTTTGTTTTCTTTTCCAATTTTTTTGTGTATGTACCTTTTTGACAAAGAATATTGATATTTTTTTGTCTTCTTTCTTACAAATTTTTTTTATTCTACCAAGAATATTTTGTTAATGCTAATTTAGAAAAGATTATCTATGTTGAAACTTTTATGTGTATGTGTATATTGTAGTGTGTATGGAAAAAATTATTTTAATTTTTTTTTCCAAATTGACAGGATATTTTTGTTAATATGTAGTTGTTAATCTTTCAAAATTTATATTTCTATTTCGATTCTGTTCTTATGTATCAAATATTAGAAAAGGAATTATTTGTCAATTCCATTCTGCAATCCCATTACATACGAAACACAGGAATGGAATAAATCGATTTTATTTCATTCTATTTCAAATTCCATTCCAGTGTTCATTCCATTCCTATCTATTTTCATTCCAATGTACCAAACGCAGTGTAAGTATTTAGTTTTCAAGGTAGCGGTTGGAAATGTATTTTTACGTTAATTTATTATATTAAACATTTATCATTTAATAAATATTTTTAAATGAATTAATTTATCAAACTTTTTTTAAAAATTTGGTTGTAGCTTTTTAATCCATTTTAAATTCTTGAAGTAGTTTTTAGAAAAACTAATAGGTGTTAATTTTTTAAAAAGTTATAAATATTAGCTATCACTTTTCCAATGGTATCCTTAGAAGTTGATTTTAATTACAATGATTGTAAATGGTGGCTACGGTGTCGTTGAAAAGTTATGACAAATGATGAATGATTGCAGAAGTGGTGATAACCACCGACGATAGTGATTACGGTGGAATACGGCAACAGTGGTAGTGGTCGACAGTCACGGTGGTGGTGACTGATAGTAGCAGTGGTGGTGGCCGACAACGACGGTAATATTGACCGAGGGTGATGGTGATGATCGATGGCGATAGTGGTAGCCGATGACAATGGTGGTAATCAACAACGGTGGTGGTGGCCAATGACGGTAGTGGTGGTAGCCGGTGATGATGGTGGTGGCCGACCACAACAGTAGTGGTACCCAATGACAGCAGTGGTGGCCAACGACAATTGTGGTGGTGACCAACGACGATGGTAATGGTGGTCGACAATAGCGGTGGTGATGACCAATGATGGCAGTGGTGGCCCACGAAGACGGTGATGGTCGATGACAATGAACAACAGCAACGAGTGGGCGGCAGTTGACGGCAATGGCAAAGGTAATATAGTCCTTTGATTAACTCATAAGTGATTATTGGACATACAAATCAAATAAATATTTCTTTACCTTCATAAAAACTAAAAAAAGTCAACTTTTCTCAATAAGCTGTATAAGAAAAAACATTTCCAAATGTAACCTAAGCAAAACCTCAAAGTCAGTTTTGAAGGGAAAAAAAATTCTAAAAATCAAATTCTAGATACACATTGCCACAAACTAGTTTAACAAATATGAGGAAATTGATGTTTGTGAATTTTGAGATTCTCAAAAGATAATTTTACCCTTGTTTCAATGTCTTAAAAAACTAATCACCATGTTTATTATTAAAATGTGCACTTGCTAGATGAATGAATTGACACATGTACTACGCCTATGAATGATTTTTTCTTATTTATTCAAGTTTTATATTTTTTGAACCATTAAAGGTTCCTTATTGTTGGAATTCAATGTAGAGCATATCCATAGTTGAAGCTTTGATTTAAACTATTGAAGGTTTGATTTAGAAATAAATGATGGTATTGTGGTATTAGTAATGACATTTTTAAGTAATTAATGTGAAATATACGAGGACAATTTGGAAATATAATGGCGATATATTTAGTTTCTACCAGAAACTACATTTTTTTGGGATTGTATAGACGTTAGGTTTAAGGTGTATAAACAAAGATCAAAAGTTGGTGATTTTGGGTAGAATCTTCTGTTAGGTTTGGTAAGCAAATTGATTATAGTGAAAAATTAATTAATTTTTTTTTAAAAAACAGTAATTGGTAATTAATATTTCCTTAGCTATGTAAACCACCACTAAGGGAGCAGAATGTCCAAAATATTATAGAGATTTGGAACCAACAATTCCAGATAGATGCAAAAGTAGAGTATCTGCATAAAAGTATACATAATCCAAATTCTCATACCCAAATATGACAAAAAGAAATTATAGATTGTAGAAGTGGGAAGCCGAATCAAACTTCATTTCCCTCTCCTACAGAACTTGGCAGGTTAGTAGTAGGCTCAAAGGGCTGTGGCTGAAAAGCCTCAAAGGATCTCATGGAAGATGTAGAATTATTTCAGACTTCATGGTCCATGCATTGTGCATAGAGGAGATGGATTGTAAGAGTTCTTTCTTCTCGAAGACTGTTGTAAAATTATCTCTCCAATGATGCATTAGAGAGATGATATCAAAAATGATTGCTTTGTGAGACTTACTATGGTCTCTAAAAATTCTGTTGTTTCTCTCTATCCAAATTAGTCAGAGAATGATTTGAACTAAAGCAACCCAACCATGCTTATTGAGATTAAATTTAAGCGTAGGTGTAAAATTAAATAAGTCAGCAATTTCAAAGTATCCAGATAAAGTAGAGGATAAGAAGAAGTTCCATATAGGCCAGATAAAGGCACAATAAATAAATAAGTGGGTATTAGTCTCTCTATGCATTTTACATAGTATATAAGTTTGTGAACCATTCCACCCTCTTTAAGCTAAATACTCCCTAGTTAAATTTTTATTATTTAAGACCATCCATGAGAAAAGCTTGACTTTTAAGGGTGCCCAACTTTTCCAAATATTTCAATAAAGGGGGAATCGGATGCCTCCATCATTTAGGATTCTATAACAAGGATTAACTGAAAAGATGTTATCTTTGGCTCGCAGCCATATAAGGTTGTCCCCACCAGGCAATAGGGAAGTATCTTGCAGTAAAGCAGCTAGGAAATCTGCTTGTGATTGGAGTATTGTATGTAGACATGGAAACCGGGCCGGGCCGGGCCGGCCCGGCCCGCGAAACAGTCGGCCCGGGCCGGG
>JAMKQA010013537.1:0-43722 GCA_024699735.1 Posidonia australis
CTCTAGATTTTTTAGAGAATTTATTGCACATTTATAGTTAATTTATGGCTATTAAATGTGTGGTATGCATTATGCTTGTGGTTTGGGTTTCCTAGCTTTCGATTTAATATCTTGAGCTACAGTCATTGGATCATGATGATTTTTGTGTCGGTTTGTAATGGACTTGTATGCCTATGTTTCCTGGTTTTTGTGGATTTTATGGTTACTTATGGTGAAACCGTCCCTCACTCCTAATTCTGGCAAAGTTTAGGTTTAAAGCTTAGGTTATTTTTCAATAGTCGTTGTAGACACCCCGATTTTGAGGTGACTCATTGATAATTTTCTAGATGATGCTTTGGATGTGGCTGACCCTTGAATCTCATTAGCTAGACCAACCCTAAGCTTGCAATAGGCCCGCAGCCCAATTAGAAATCCAGACAAGTAGGGGAGAGCACTTAGCTAGCACACTTACCTAGCACACTTAACTAGCACACTTACCAAGCACATCTAGCTAGCACACTTATCTGGCACACCTAGCTAGCACACCTACCTGGCACACATAGGTGGTGCACATAGCTAGAGCACCAAGCTGGCGCACCAACCTGGCGCACAACCACTTTTCTGGCTGCTGGCTGCTGGCTTTCCACCTCCCATGGCTGTTACCTCCAGCAACGAATATGCCATGGAATCTTCCAGGCTTTTCGTCTACGAGGCCCCTTGCTTCCATGAGTTACCCTTGAGAGTTTCCTATAAATAGACACCTGAGAGATTAGAAAAGTTGCATGAATCAATCTACATTAACATGAATCACCCATCTCTTTTCTGGGATAGATTCCGAATCAGATTGCAGTCTGATCCAGATTCTCTAGGGCGCACCACTCAGGCGCACCAAACCAGAGCACCACTCTGGCGCACCAAGCAGGTGCACCAGACAGGTCAGAGAGCAGAGCATTCACTTTTGCATCCCTGTTTACATGGCTTTCCGAAGGACTTTGAGCTTGATATTTTTGTTGATTGTTCTTTGATATACCATGATTTTGCATGCAAGTTTCCAGTTTTAAACCAGATCATTTTTCAATTATTTTCTCCCCTTGGATATTAAGTCTTGGGCAGGATTTTGGTAGGCTGTTTACACCTTACTCCTACATGGAGAGTCTATGCATCAACCCATGATCAAATGTCATGACTGAATCTTGTTTTTCTCACTTAGCATAAGATAGGTAGGATCTTGTGTAAGGCCACTAGCCCTTGAGCACAAGATTCACAAATCATTGCATTAGCACACTTACCGAGTTTTATAAAGAGTTTTACGCTACACATTTTTCCAGAATGCATTCTTTTGTGATTTGACATTGCGTACTTTTTCATTTTCCCTCAGCACATTTTTCTGGCCCACCTAGGAGCATATAGGTGGCGCACCAGACTGGAGCACCAGTCTGGCGCACCAAACAGGCGCAGCAACCTGTTTTCAATAGCACACAACAGATTTTTATATGGCTTTAGCATGTTTTTCCCGACTCGATTTGCTTCTGGGTTTTTCTTGATTTCCTCCCTTGATGTATTAGGAAAGTACAACTCTGTTTTCAACCATTCCATGCATTTTAGATTGCATTTGGCATATAGCAAGGCAATGATGAAAAATCACTCGAGATTATTAGATCTTTAATCTTATAATGCAATATTCTTGCATCAACACTTGATCCGACATACGAGTGATACTTCTGAGCATTAGGACATACCCTTACACATCATGCACACATATCTTAGACACCACACGCATAAGCATGGCATATCGCCCTAGGGCGTACAGTAAAGACTGCAAAGCCGACATTTCATAAGCAAATGAGAAACCAATAGAAGATCGATTTATCGGGCGTACGAGGGTGCCTAACACCTTCCTTATGCGTAACAGGGATCCTTACCCATTTCTGGTTTTTAGACTTGCTTTTCCATTGCATAATTTACATGTTTTATATGGTTTTCCTCGTCTTCCATTTGAATAGACTAGGTGGTGACTCCTACATTTGCATATTTTTTATTTTTGCCGTGACTTTGCCGACTTTTGCATATTTTGCCATTCTTGCCGTCATTGGTTACAGTCGCAGAAATTGACATGTTGTTTTAGTTTAGTGTGCCGTTTTTGCTCATAAATGGTCCCATTGACACAAAAATCAGTTAACTGAATCCATTCAGTATGTCGATTTTGGTCTTGGGTGTAGACCTAGGACCTGGTCCGATCGATCGCTGGTTTTGACACGTCGGATCAGGGAATTTCAGTCAACCATTGGCTTTTCAATCTACTGAATTAGTGTCCTGAGCCATGATCGATCGACCATTTCATTTCGGTATGCTAAATCAGGTCTTAGCTCTATTTTAAAGTGATTTTGCCGTGGGCTTTTTGAATGACTTTAAATATGATTTGTTAACATGATGTTCTGAGCACCATCATGGATATATATATTGTGGCTTTGACGATGATTAATTGATGTGACCATTTTGTAGAGTTCTTGGATGCATGAAAATGGTTTTAAAAAGGATTTTTAAGAAAATGAGATATTGTTTGGAAAAGAGTTTTCTATGACTTTTGTGTATGAATCAAGATATCGTAGGGCAGTACCACCTAGACTTAGGGGTGTACATGGGTCGGGTTATAAGTGAACCCACAACCCAACCCATATTATTTGGGTTGGATAATTTTGAATCCTGACCCAACCCAACCCAACCCACAAAACAAAAAAAAGATATAGACTCATCTATTATTAATTACAAAAAAAATGATAATAAACTTATCCATTATTAAAAGTTAGAATAATTGACATGCGATGCATTTGTGTTGCTTAACCATCTAATAATAATTTTCTCCAAAAGTACAAGAGAATGGTGTTAACTTAACTAAAGGACCAGAAGACTGCAAAAATTAGAGGATAATTCATGGTTTATTGATCCAAAAATAGCTAATAAAAGTATAGTTGCTTAACAAATAAAAGTAGCTCTACTAATATTATCTATGAAATATATACAAGTGCCAAGCATGAGAAGTGAAAAAAGAAGCTGTGATTAATATTTTATACTTTTATAAATTAAAAATTATATATATATTATGTATTTATAAATATAAATTATTACTATTATATATATATATACCTTCGGGTTCGGGTCGGGTTGGGTAACCCAAGCCTGAAACCCATACCCAACCCACAAAATTCGGGTTTAGGATTTTCCGACCTATACCTAATCCATGATTAAAAAAACCCAACCCAACCCACGTGGTTCGGGTTGGTTCGGTTTTTGGGTCAACCCAGACCCATGTACACCCCTACCTGGACTAGGGAATGTGACGACATTCCCGAGTGAGAGGGCGATCACCCAGGTTAAGGTTGTGGACCAATATACTGTAGACTAGTGTTCGTCGAGTCTTGGAGGTATAATACTCCCGGACTGTCTTTTACGAGGCTAAGGTTGAGGTTCCCAAGTTAAGGTGTTGTTTGGACTTAGAGGTATGATATTCAGGTTGTCACCGGGAACTGAGGCTCGAGGTACCGTCAGGTGTGGAGGTATGACACTTCCACTGTCTGGATACTAAGTTGAGGACACAAAGAAGGTAGACCCTATGATGTTGGCCAATGCAGGTAGTGCATGTGCCTTGCTTATGGTGTCATCCTGAGCGATAGGCAAGCTTTCCCAGGTGGGGTCAGCTCTTTGAGGGTCCTTCAAGAGGAAGGACTTCGGGATTGATTCACTCCTCGCTGGGTGGCGGATTCGTAGCAGTGTAGTACACCTTAGTGGCTGCTTGTAGCTAGAGTTGGTTGCTTAGCAATGAGTAACACGACTCAGTGTGTTTATGGTTTTGGCTACTATAGCCCGTATTTGGGGTTTTGACTAATATGACGTGTGGTTGAGGTTTTGGCTAGTATGACCCACATTTTACCGTTTCGGCCAATGAGGCCCGTGCTTTGAGACTTTTGTGGATTTGATGAAAATGAGATGTTAAAAATAATATAATGATTTAAAAAGAGAAAGCATGGTTTTGTTTTCTGTGTTTTTCCATGAGGTGCGTGTTGGGTGACTTTTTTTGTCACTCACCTGTTTTCTTGTGGTTTTAGTTGCAGGTGTAAACGAGTAGCAATCGTAGTTTCTAGTTCACATTGTTGGAATCTCCTAGTTGTTCATTGTAGGTTCCTGGTAGTGTAGATATATTAATTAGCCTTTTATTTTATGTAATTTAGTATTTAATTATGTTAAATTTATTTAGACTAACGAAGTTGTGATAGTAGCGACGCGGGTCGTTATAGTTGCTTGTATTGTGGATTGTGTAGATGTTTTCCTTAGCTCATGGCTATATTAGGGTAGTGGTGGTTGTTTCTTCTCATCTCTCTTCATTCTCCTTTCTTCCTTCGTATGAGAGAGTGGTGAGGAGGAGAAGTGTGCTTGAGCTTTCTCCTTTGGGCGAGAGCGTGTGTTTGTGAGGCAAGAGCTACTGGCCGTGGGACTCTTCGTGCCCATGGGAAGAAGGCGAGCTCTAGACATCTTGAGGGTGGACAACTTTCTCGAGAAGGGTTAGCTTTTTGAGGGTCTTTCAGTGAGGTTGGACTTTGGAATGGGCAGGTTCCTCGTAGGGTGACTTGTTCGTGGCAGTATTGTGCACTTCGAAGACTACTTGTGACCAAAGTTAGTCGCTTGACGTCAAGTAACATGACTTGGTTGTTTTTCGCCTATATGTCATTGAAGTTTTTTGTGTTTTTGCTTATGTAACATTAAGCTTGAAATGGCTTTCTGGATGTACGCCTTTTAGTTTGAGTGCATCGTTGTTTTTTGAGTTTTGGCTTTTATGGCTTGAGTTTTGGGAAGATATTTTAGAGTTTTGGCATGTTCCTGTGTTATAGTGATGTTGTATAATAGTAACTAAAGGTTTTAAAATTATGATTTTCGTTTAGTTGGCTCTTGTTGAGTTTGGTTTTCTGGTTTTATGGTTTTTATATGGGGTGTATATTGGGTGGTTTTTTTATAATCACTTACAAGTATTTTGTTTGGTGATTTTTAGTTTGCAGGTGTAGATGCATAACAAGTTTCATTTTTAGTACATAGTCATAATCACATAGCTACTCATTATAGGTTCTTGAGTAAATATTTTCTTTATTAGCCTTTAACTTTATTTTATTTGAGGATTTTATTATATTTAAAATTATTTAGGCTAATATTTTGTATTGTAACGACTAAAGTTGGTGCAATCTAAATCTTTCTTCTTCTTTTCCAAATCATATATATAACATGAAAATACTTGATAAATAAGGGAGGCATGTGTTTCACGTGTATACAACATGTCGATACTTTACTATTGGGCCTATATTAAGCTTTGGAATCTATAGTAGTGTCATTAGTGGACATCCTTATTTGGGTCATCTTGAATTATATGGTCTATTTATAACAATATTTTGATGTCAACATTGACATCATATTATTATTATGAGAATGTTTTTTTAAAAATTTAATACAAAAACTTCAATAACATTTCCTTATTAACAATTGAATCAATCATTTAAGAAGTTCATTAAAAATAAGGTTTATGATTTTTTTTCAGGAAATTACGTGTATTTCATATACAATTTATTGAGAAAATGATTTTGATAGTTATTGTGTGATATTTTTAATAATGTTAAAATTATTTTTTAACAATTTATAAATAAAATATAACATGATTTACTAAAATATACATAGACATCACTTATAAAAAATGGAGACAATGGTCATTCATTAGGTTTGTCCTTCCGCTCCAATACTAATGCTAAGGGAGGAGGCCAATTGCCAATTATTTTAATCACCAATAATTTGTGGGTTGTGATTATCCCTTTTTTTTGATATACCACTTGAATAAATAAAACCTTAATAATTAAATATTCTTTCTATAGAGTTAGAAGTTTGTATTGATCATCATGACAACATTACACTTATATATTTTCGTGCTTATGAATGAAACATCATATTGAGCTAAGTGTAACTCATTTGATAAGTGTTTTTTTTTGGAACAGGTAAAACAACATTTAAACTAATAATTAAAAATTCACTTGATTATGAGTCCATCACAAGTGAAAACATGTCCAAAATATAAAGGATTACAAACATTACCCCTAGAGTCAGTAATATATGTCCACGAAAATGTATAAGCAAAGGTAAATCAAATTGTCCTAAGAGTTGACTTGTCATAGTTGTTAGTAAGTTTCATTTTCAGACCCAGCTGGAAAGGATCATACAGGGTTGATACATCAATGCTAGGTTGGACGACATATTATGTAGAGGGCCAGAAGGGATGACAAGCCCGATAGATGATGTGATGGACTGGGCAGCCAAATGTACTTGGTTCGCCTTCCATTCATTTTGCATTATTTCCAAAGCTTGGGAAATATCTTCGTTGCACGAACTGTCATATTTTCTACCTAAAATTTTGTCAGTGAAATGATATTAGATATAATATAAGAAATAGGTTTACCTGAGCTTTGGAAGATTAAATTGTTTCTCTATAACCACAGATGCCACCATACTGCTAGCATGAGTAATATCTAGAGCATGTGGTTCTTAGAAAATTTTGAATAATTATTCAGAAACAGACAATCCTCTAAGTTTATATAAATGAGAATTGCAGAATCAAATAAAAAGAACGAGCAAATTTTCTGTGTCAAAAAGCAATCCAATAGAATATGCTTTACACTTTCATTATTCATATCGCAAGATAGGCAGTTGTACATGCCTATCCATCTCCTTTTGTCTCAGTTTTCTTTTTTTTGAAATTTTTTTATCATGGATTACTAACAAGGTGAAAAGCTTGGTCTTTAAGGGAATCTTGATTTTCCAAAGGGTGTGATATAGCCTAGTTCTTAATCCCTCATCAAACAGTTTTCCATAGCAGCTCTTAATAGAGAAGCTATTATTAGAAGTAACTAGTTTAATTTGTTCTCCTCTTTGTTAAGATTTACTTTACTCATAATATCTGAAAATTTATCCAGTTGCTATTGTAGAGTATCAATATTCGTTAATCTTGTGTCTTCTAGCTTGAATAGGGAGTCAAAGTAGTTGGTATATTTACTCAATATCCTCTTAACATTACTTTTTTCTCGTTACAAATCAAAAATAGTTCAGGTAGTCTAGTCTTAATTGAAAAATTGTCCTTACACTTGTTTTCCCAGAATATTGTATTTTCTCCATTGTTCAGGGAAAACTTTGTAAAAATATTGATTATTGAGGAACTGTTTTTTATGTTTGCCCAAAGAGGTAATTCCTAACTATCCCATTTATTCAATATACTTCCTACCCCAAAGTTGCAGTAGTACCTAGCCTTAATTAAGCTAACTCGCATATATTTTGAGTTATCTGATAGTAGTTGTCATAAAAGTTTACATTTTAATGCAATGTTAAATTGTCTGAGATTTATTATACTCTAGCCCTCATTATTTTTTGGTCTACACAACAAATCCCATTTTACTAAGTGATATCCTTTCTTATTTGTTGAAGGTGAGCTCCACGAAAATCTATGCCTCAATCGATCTAATTCTAGCTCGACCTTAGTGGGTAGGTGCAAAATAGATAGATAGTATGTTGATGTAGTTGAAAGTACTGAGTTTAGCAATGTAAGTCTTCCTCCTATGGATAAATATTTAGCCTTGAAATTAGCAAGTTTAGAGGTGATTTTATCTAAGACAGGAGACCAGTCACTGTATGAGACCTTCCTGTAGTGGAGTAGCAGCCTTAGGTATTTTATGGGTAGAGAATTCTATCCACATCCAAGAATTTTACAATTTCTGTTGGTTTCCTCCTGAGTAACACCTATCCCTGTAAGGGTTTTTTTTTGTAATTTATTTTAAGATCCGAACATGCCTGGAAACACGTCAGGATCCTCTTAACGCCGACTATGATTTCCATGGGTGGTGATAAGAAAATGATAATGTCATCTGTAAATTGAATGTTGACCACTTGTGGCCCGTTCCTAGGGAATTTGATCCCTAAGACCAAATTATTTTGGATCTCAAGACAAAGCATTTGATTTAGTACATGTGTAGCTATAATAAATAAGAGTGGAGAAATTAGGTCTTCCTGCCTTAATCCATTTGATGCTCTAAAATATCCAGTTGAAACCCTAATTTCCAAAATAGAGAATTGTGTTGATGATATACAGGCTTCGATCCAAGATATCTATAGATCATCACAGCTTTTGCCTTTAAGTTTACTTAAAAGAAATCTCCAATTGATATTGTCAAAAGCTTTTTCAAAATCTAATTTTAGAATGAAACCTAAGGCTTTTGAACTATACATATAATGTAAGGTTTCTTGAGCTATTAAAAAACAATCAGTGGTGCTTCTTTCTGGTAAAAAGGCATATTGATTGTTCTTAATAAAAAAAGTCCAGAATATGACATATTCTATTTGCCAGGCATTTAGATAAAATTTTGAAAGTACTATTGAGTAAGCTAATCGGTCTAAAGTCTTGCATCCTAAGATCTTTATCTTTTTTGGGTATGAGGGTTATGAAGGTTTGATTTATGCCACTCAAGACCATAGGGTTAAGGTTGTTAATGAAATGCTTGACCATCTCAAGATAATCAGATTTAATCAGGTTCCAGAAATGTTGAGGAAATCACACTGGGAAACCATCAGGACCTGAGGATTTGTCCTCTAGCAAGGCTGAACAGACTTTTCTTTATTTCATCCTCGATGATGTTAACTGTAAGTCTCTCAAGGTTTGTGATTTTATTTGGGAATAAGATATCCTACCTCAACTCAACAGGATATATTTTTTTGGTGCTGTTAAACAAGCTATGAAAATAAATTTTAAAAACATTTCTTATGATTACAGGGGAATCTACAGGCGTACCATTGATCATGATAGATGATATAGTATTTTTTCTCTTCTTGGAGTTTGTGATTTTGTTGAAGAAACTTGTGTTCATGTCATCCTCCTTTAACCATTGAATTCTAGACTTCTGTTTCCAATAGATTTCTTGTTCTAGTAGTAAGTGATGACGATCTTTTTTTAAGTTCTAAAGTTGCTCCAAATTTATTACCCTTTGTGGACTAGTTTCTGCCAAGTGACCAATCTCAGCAATCTTATTTTCTACTTCTAATAACCTATTTTTTTTCTTTCTAATCTCCTAGCTAAAATCCATTTTTTTAATTGTCCACTTTAGGTTTTTTATCTTGTAGGCTAAAATATTCATAGGATTTGAGCCTGTGAAGGTTATTTTATAATTTTTTTCAACCATATCGGTAAAACCATCTATCATTAACCAAGACTGATAGAATTTGAATGAGGATTGCCCTCAAGAATGAGAACTGGTATTCAAAATAATTGATAAGTGATCTAAAGTGGTACGGGTTTTATTTAAATAATAAATATTAGGAAAATGTGTTCCCATCTTGGTGAGATGAGGAACCTATCAAGTCACACCATAATGGGTGGGATCTGATTATTTGTCCAGGTGTACAAGTAATTATTTGTTGTACAGTCAATCACATTATAAGCTGCAATAAAGTCATTAAATTTTATCATAATTGAGGATACCCTAGGTCTATTTGAGTGTTCAAATGTGAATTTTGGAATATTAAAGTCTCCCCCAAGTACCCAATTGTCCCCAAATATTTGACCCAGGCCTTCTATTTCTTATAAAAAGGACTGTTTTTGACTCTCGATATAGGGCCCATAGACCCCCGATAGCCACCATTCAAATGCATCAGAATTACTACAAAATTTGACAAAAAGGTTATATATATTTTTTTATTACATTTAGTTTTGTGAACAATGATCCATTCCACCCAACTAGTATACCCCCGGATGCACCCTTAGAAGACAAAATTTCCCAATTGTCTAGTCTTCCCTCCTAAAATATGCTTAGTAGTATGGAAAAGAGATTCAATTTTGGTTTCACTAAGAATAAGGATATCTCCTTTAGTATTCCTAATTAAATTCCTGACTATCCTTCTTTTACTGTTGTGATCCTGCTCCTTAATGTTCTAAGCGAGAATAATCATTTTACACATTTACTTTAAACAAATAGCCCTAAAACTCTCAACACACTTATTATTTTCATCTAGATCAATAGAGCCTAAAGAATGTAGGTCTCTGACTTTGTCTAGGAATAATTTTGCTTCAAACTTATCCTTTATCTTAATACCAATGTTTCCACAAAAAGTATTAAAATCAACATAAGAGGGCCATGATAGAACATTATTGGCAATTTCTAAGTCTTCATTCTGCTTTAAGTTAAAAACTTCAGAGGAAAGAAATATCTTTTTAGGTGGGTAAACATGCTCATTAACATCACTAGAAAAACCAGATTCGACCATATTTATATTAGGATACAAAGGTAGATTTTCGAGCATACCTGTGGTGGGAGCCTAAGTGGAATCTTACATTGGAGTTTGGTTGTATTTAGAGATCACCAGTTATTCTTCATCCATGGCCTCAAGCATCTCCAGCACTTTTTTCAGCTTATCTTTGGTTTTCTTATGAAACCTCTTTTCTGTAGCATGGTATGAAGAGGTGACTATTTCCATGACATTTTCAGGGTCAACGACCCACTACAACAGGGGCTGAGGGACATATGATGGCACAGGGATGAGGTGAGTACCCTCTCTAGGGACATTATGGGCACACTGGGAGTTACTAGGGGTTGTAAGATCATTTTTGAATTTGTGATACTATTGTCTAGCCCTGACCCAAAGAGAGTGTTACTGACGAGGTCTTTGCCAGAGAGATGTGATGGGGTAGGATTGGGGTTTGAGAGGAAAGTATTATCAGCAATGGTTGGATTCACAATAATTTCTTTAGAAGTTCTAAGGAAGTGCTTCCAAACATGATTAGTAGGTCGGATTGATTGGTTAGGTTTTATACCCTTCCAATTGTTCTTGAAGGGCTTACCTGATGCTTTCAAAGGAATCTTACCTGAGCATTTGTTAGAGGGAAAAGATGAGGAGTTTTCGCCTTTGCTGGACGAGGAGGAGCAGATATCCTAGCTCCTGGCGTAACACATTGGATAAACATTGTTTGCAATGTAGAAAAAGCAGACGCTGGGAAGGTCTTTAGAGTTTGACCCTTACTCTAGTATAACCCAAAAATATAGCTCGATCTAAACTAAGATTAACTTCCACAAGGTCAGTAAAATCTCTGACCATCCTATTAAACATGTCAATATTCCAAAGGTGTTTTGGGATCCCTTTGAGTCTAATCTAGAAACCTTCCTCACGAACCGCTAGCACCGAATTAGAATGAATAGACTATGGTGCAAACGAAGCCGAAAGAGAGATTAAAGAAGACCCATAAAGTTTTAGAGCTTCATCTTGAGTTGAGGTCGAAGGAAATTTGAGAAAGAACTTTCCTATCGTGAAATCATGGACCTCCTAGTCCACCAAAGTCGGCCAATGCTTGGATAAATGGTTTCCTAAGTCTTCCCTAGAAATATTTGGTGCCAAAGAAGTGACGATTGCACAGGAAGAGTAAAAGTACAGTTGATCACAAAACTATCTCAGTGACGGACAAAGGTATGGAAAAATGCATTGAATGTCTCGACATATTGGAGTGATAGGCGGAGGCGTTAGGGATTTTCTTAGCAGTGTTCATCCTAAGGAACCTACAGATAGCAACTGAGTGAAAATAAGATTTGCATTTGTAACAATGACCATTAAATCTACATCTACACCTGGTGTGACTTGCAGACCACACCTATAACATCTTCCTGATAAATCACAGTAACGAATGAGTTTGGTTTTATACTTCCTACTTGAAACGAGTTGCTAGTTGGAGCCCAGAGTGATAGTATCCTCCACACCACTATTACTAATCACACCGCTGGGGGGTTTTGAAACTTTTGGTTCTTTAAGGTGATGTGGCTTTACTTGAGGTGAAGTTGAAGGAACAAAACAGGAACTGAAGAGACGAGCTTAGGAATTTTGAAAGTTTGATGTGATAGGAGAAACGTAAACTTCTTTTCTGTTAGATATCGAATCATGGGAGATCCTAGCCATTAATGCATATTCTCGGGCATCGTATGGCACATGATATACAGGTGCAAGAATGGAGACTAGTGGAGAGTGATTTTCTACAGCCATATCAAATACAAGATCTGACACTTGAACTGAGGGCGATTTTATTGAAAAGTTTAAAATTCTTGAAGACTTTGAGTGGAGAGGAGAATCGTCTTTTAAATTAAAAACATTATTAGAATACCAGTCACGCACGATACCCTCATTTTTGACCCTCCTAAGTGCATTAAGATAATTTAATAAATTCTTTGTTGGAAAAATAAAGGACGTGTAATTACAAGCATTATTGTGCCTTGAGCCACTGCTAGCAACGCTATTTTAGCCTGAGAGCTAGTGGTACGTGCCTTGAGAATGGATGGCGATCGAGGCTGCCCTCGGTTTGCCGACGCTGGAGAAGAGGATTTTCTGAATACAAAATTTTCTGTTCTCTCTTTTGCTAGATTATCGGATGCATTATCAGTAGGGGTGCAAACGGATCGGATACGGTACGGATATGGGTGTTACCATATCCGTATCTATTTTCGAAATGCGAATACGGATACGAATATGGATATCATACAGATAGGAAAATTACATATCCATATCCTCAAAAAACGGATACGAATACGGAACGGATAAAAACAACTCAGATACGGATAAAAACGAATATGAAAACAGATATGAGATGATAATCAAACAAGTACCTAGATAATCAAATTATGTTAATGATAAGAAGTCATCAACATTATATAAAAAAAGGGCTATTTTTGCTTAAAAATTGGTGCCATGTAAAAGACATTTAAATGGAGTTTAAATCTATTTTTTCCATTTTTTGAATAATGATTCTTGACATCTTCTGCCTTTCAAAGTTGACCTGAGCCTTTACTAAAAAAGCCTTCCCGATCATTGCAAATGCTTTCATTAATAGATAGCGATGATTCTGGAATGAATATGGAATACTGAAGTTTTCTTTTTGATGTTAGGAATATTAAAGGGTTCACTAACTCTAAAACAACCAGTTAGTAATGCAACTAACAACATACAACTGCTTAAGAATTGGTGTTTGATTAAACAAGATTGGTTGTCAGTTGATTTATAAAAGGCATCAACAGAATATAATGTAAAAATAATTAAATAAATCATGCAAACAATTAAAAAGATAATTGCAAGGTTACCTGTAGAATATTATTCTTTGAGGTTTTTGTCCAATTGCTTTGTTGATTTTCAAAAAGAACAAGATAAACAACCACAATAATATATAAAACACCAATAATACATAAAAAGTACCATAATATTAAACAACCACAAAAAGTGTGACATTAATACATGATCCACAAAACAGTAGCAACAACAAAACAGAAACACTTTAGATAATATGACATGATTCATAATATCAAGAAAAAAGAGAATCGTAAGTTTGCCATACAAATAAAGCATGATCCAAGAACCGTATTTACTTGATACTGAATATACAAAATCTCATGCAATGTCCTATGTTTTGGAGCTTGTCATGACTCATCACCTACCAGTCCACATAGAAATCTTTTAGAAAGTCGAAAGCTTGGAATGAAACAAAATCTATCAGAATTTGCTGAGAAGCATACGTAAGTGAAAGCATTGGAAACCTTCATCCTATGAATTTTTTACAAACAAATATAGTGCCACTACCTCCGACATAAATCAATGGAAGAACTTAAATCAGTAGTTTCCATCAATATCTTGCTTTAGCCAACAGCTACTGATTTAACATATGCTTTTCATCTTATTGCTCTCATCCTACTTAAAAACAACAACAGAGGCAGAGCACAAAATTGAGCTCCTCTATCGATATGATAATTAACATCTATCTTTGCAACATCCAACTTAAAACCAAATAATTACGAATATACTCTATCATCATCAGCTAATATAAGTTTTATCTGCAAAAGCTATAGAGAAAATAGCACCTGTAATCCGAGTCGTCGCAAATCTTCTGAACCTTCCACCTCTTGATCGTCCACTTCGACAAGATTGCATTATCGTACTCCGGTGCCCAGCTCTCGGCAAACACATACTTCATCCCCAATCCTTCCACCAGCTCCGACAAAGGCTTCATCCCCTTCTCCTCCTCTGCCTTCACATTCTGCAGCGCCACAACATTAGCTCTAACCTCCCTTAGAACGTCCATGATAGTCCTACTACTCCGAACAATATCTGCATCGCTGCCAAAGCTGCGAGACCCATTGAAACTTGGGCCAGAGAAGATGGGAGCCTTGCCCCTCTCAAATCTCGCCGACTTCGACTGCTTGGTTCGCTCCATCGAGATCTCGTTGTCCGGCAAATTGATTGACACCCTCATCTTCGACTTCCCATAGTTCCTCTCCTTCAGAATTCCTTTCGCCGGACGGCCCACCGGATGCTAGAGCAGAGGCGTGGATTGGCGGAAGAGAGGGGGGTGGGCCGTCGACGTCGACTGGTGGATGAAAGAGGGGGCTGAGCGTCTGCTTGGTGTGGCGGAAGAGAGGGGGTCCGGGATCGGCGATCGGCGTCGAGTGGCGGAAGAGGGGGTCTGGGATCGACGATCAGCGGAAGAGGGGGTCCGGGATTGGCGATCGACGGAAGAGGGCGGAAGAGATCGACGATCGACGGAAGAGTGGCGGAAGCTAGGGCTTTTTTCGTGGAGTGATGTTTGATTGTTTGTACTGGTATTAGAAGATAAGTAAATATATATATATTATAATATAAATAATTAACATTAGTTTATTTACATTGTTAAATGTTAATCTATTATACACTTATACACTTAATCACTTAATAACACTTATACACTAATATTGTTATACAGTTTATATATAAAAATAAATAATTAAATATATATATTATAATATTAATACGGATATCCGTATCTGTATCCGTTTCTGTTGAAATTTCAAACTACATATCCGTATCCATATCCGTTCAAATTGAGAAATCCATATTCGTATCCGTATCTGTCCAGAAACGGATACGGATATCCGTATCCGTATCCGCCTAGAAACGGATATGGATATGGATTTTTTACGGATATACCATATCCGTTTGCACCCCTAATCATCAGTTATTGATGCATAAAATTGCATGATATCTTTTCCTTCTTTCCTAGGAACAGAGATTGTTGTACCCAAACATTCTGGTACTCCTACTTTAACTTCCTTCTCCTAAGGAACAATGTCTACTTGGGATGTGTCGGAGGACATATTTAAACGACTATTTTGCGAGGTAGAGATGTAAGAGGAACATTCCTCTAGAGTTCTCTTCAAACCCTCGTTAGGTAAAATGACGCTCATACAAGATCTATCATTGGATGGATCTAAATTATCCATGACTTTACTTGCTATTTTAGTGTGCATTTCCCTGATAGGATTACTATGCGAACATACACAGATACCAAGATCTCTAGTGACATATGAGTTTTTTCCAACATTCACCCAAAGCGATTCTTTTTGAGGTGTTATGCTAGCCGGAGTCGTTTTTTGCTATGAAGAAGAACTTTTAGAATTAGAAACATTAGATGTCCATTCTTTAGAAATTTTTGAGGAAGATACCTTAGTATTTAATTTTTCCCAGAATCAGATGTCCATTCCTCATAAACTTTTGAAGAAGATACCTCAATATCCTATTTTTTCCCTAGAACCTAAGGTTTCTTTAGATACAGAAAAAACGAGGGACTTACAACTTACAAGAAGGTCCTAATTGAATAAGAGAACATAAAAGAAAAGAGAAATTTACCTTCCGTTGGAGGTGAGGGTCGTTAATGATCATCCATGAAGACAAAGGTCTCCAATCTTTTTACTGCAATTGAGTCGATTGTAGCTTCTTCTTGATGGAGTGGACCATATCAGCAGGAGTTCTTCATAGATTCTCTCTCACTCATTTGATATGGGAGAGAGAGAGGAGAATACCAATGGAGATCCTCTCAATTGCTAGGTCTTGTTCCGCTGTGCTGTTGTTGCGTCAAATTAAGAGCATGGTTTTTCTTTCTTTTCTACCTTTCGGTGCCAAGGGACACTAGAAAGGAGAGTTGTTGGCTACAACCCCTCAATTCGGCCTTTGCCTTGGTCCTCTCTCGTCTCGAATTCTTTCCTTCGTTGCCAAAGTCGATAAGTGTTAATTACTATCAAGACAAAAGGGTTAATCACCGCACCACAGCTGGCCTACCATACACGTGCATAAAAGACCACCAGCACGTGTCACACATACACACACGCCCACCCGATCCATCTCTCCTGCTTCACACACGCTTCCATTTCTAGCTCTCTCCGCGCCACCGCGACGCCTGCGCTTACCACCACCACTACCCAAAACCCTAGCTCCGCTCCTCCTCCTCCCATGGCGGCGCCGCCGAGCTTCGGGGGTCGGTCGAGCGTCCGGGTGGTCGTGGCCGGCGACCACGGCACGGGGAAGTCGAGCCTCATCATAGCCGTGGCCACCGAGACCTTCCCCGAGAGCGTCCAGCCTCTCGTGCCCCCTACACGCCTCCCCGCCGACTACTACCCCGATGGCGTTCCCATCACCATCATCGACACCTCCGCAAGGTACCATTTCTCGTCCTTGTTTTTTGGGTTGAATCTGGTTCCTGTTTTTTTACCGTAAAGGTGGTTCCCTTTTGATGGCTGTGAGTTGCAGCGCGGAGCACAGGGCGAAACTGGTGGCTGAGTTGCAGCAGGCGGATGCGGTGGTTCTAACTTATGCATGCGATCGTCCCACGACGCTCGATCGGTTGAGTACTTACTGGTTGCCCGAGCTACGTCGCCTGGAGGTATTTGGCTTTGTTGCATATATTCTAGCAATGGAGTGATTGCGTGTTTAATGTTCTTGTTGTTTTTTTTTGTTCTCGTTATTTGCAGGTGAAAGTGCCGACGATAGTAGTGGGGTGTAAGTTGGATTTGCGTGAGGAGCAGCAGGTGAGCTTGGAACAGGTTATGTCGCCAATCATGCAGCAGTTCCGGGAGATCGAGACCTGCATCGAGTGCTCTGCTTCCAAGCAAATTCAGGTTTGCATTAATCGAAATGGAAATACGAGACATAAGTATAATTTAAATGTCATCGCTGGTGATGGCAATTGACTTATGAAACACACGACAAGCCGCAAGTTTTGAGATTGCACGTAAAAAAAACTACCATAACGTTTAAAACTTTTTTGTTTTTAAATGAAGTGTTTATGATTTTGTGTTTCTCTAGGATCCTTTCATATTGATTGACATTGGAAAGTGGAAACATGATTCAGGGGTCCATCATCCTGTGGATTCTAGTATATCTATGGCTGGGACATTGTTATTGCCTTAAATATTTGCTTAATGTTCCTGTAAAGATTATGTATCTACTAAAATATTGATAACTTTTTATTTCTTTTGTACTAGGAGAAAAGCAATAGAAGGGACACGATTTTAAGATTGTCACTAGTAGGACAATCTATTCAAAGTACTTGGCATTCAGAAATAGCTAATTGTGTAAAACTTATCGTATGCAACTGTAAAGGCAAACTGCAGTGGTGGTTTGGCCATTTTTGTTTATAGAGTTCAGTTACAAGTATGTGTGGCTGTGTGCAAGGACCCAACTAACTTGATGGTAAGGAGTAACAGAATAAACTATGTTAGCAGAAAGTAACTAAGATAGACCTGAGTTGTCAAGGTGAGTCACCTTGTCGCCTTGGGTGATCAGGTGAGGCGAGGCCAGGGGGGTCGCCTCGACAAGTGTCAAGGCAACTGGATTCAGCCAAGTGATCGCCTCAGGCCACCTTAACTCACTTTGGTTGCCTTATTGAAAGGTGGTTCTTTTCCAGACATTTTCATATTCTCCTTTGCCTTTTATTTCCCTCCTTTTGTTCTCTTCTTCTATTTTAGTCATTTTACTCCTCTTTTCTTCTTCTCTTCTTCTTCTCTTCCTCTATTTCCTCTTCTTCTTCTATTCCTATTGTCTTTCCCATTGTTTTCTTCTTCTTGTATTCTTTTGTCCTTTTTTCCTTCATTTTCTCTTCTTTTCAGGTCTCTTCACACACAAAATCAAATTCAGGTTTATTATTCATACATGCACAAACAAATTCTCCCTTTTCAGTTCTCTTCATGTTTTTCTTATTCACACACACACACACACACACACAAAGGAATTGTACATACTACTAAAATCCTCTTTGTTTTGTTGAAAACTTCAAATATTTGATTTTGTGTAGAATGGCTAGAATCAACGGCTATGTTGTACTTTGTTCATGCTTTGTAATTTATTTAGTATTTGATTACATTATTATTTAGTTGAACGATTAGATCTTTATTTTCATGTTATATATATATATATATATATAAGCTTTATGTTCTTTATAATTCGTCGCCTTGCTTCAATCGGGCCATTGCCTCTCACCTCTCACCTCAGGCGTTTGGAGGGAGTGTTGCCTTGACTACTTTGAGATAGACTTTGAACACCCTTGTTTTGGAGGAATGAGTATGGATGAGGTGGTGAGCACATTCACAATGTCTTGGTATATTAGTTGTTAGCAAGTGCAAGCTTTGTAGGCATGTAGCATTATTTGATCCTGAATGTAGTGCTCATATCACACTGATCAAGTGTCATTACCGTCTATTAACTTGCTTGTATAAGTTCTATTAGTACACTTTGTTGAAATTTGCAGCAGATATCACCCCTTCATTTTTTCCATAGACTGATACTGTTTTTTTTTTCCAGTTTCATGTCATGCCATCTTTCCTCTCTCTCACATATTGGTGATTGGTACCAATTAGATCTAGTTAGAAGTTTGGTGGTCAAAGTTTTGTTCCCCATGTTTAGTAGAGAAAGTGCAGAATTTAGTACATTAATATTTCTGCAAGCCTTATGAATAAAAACGTTTCTGACTAATTGCTACTACTCACACTTGAAACACTTCTACATTCAAATTCTTGAATTCCACACTGATATATAGAAAACCAGTTGGACCTGTAATTCACAGGAACATGTGGCACAACTAGGCCACAATTACATGAAGTAAATGTTTAATAGGACATGTTTCATTTATTTATATGTATTGTTTCATTTCCTACATGGTTCAGCTAGGCTAACACTGAGAAATAATTTTGAGAACTTAATGAGGACTTCTCTCTTAAAAGCAGATTCCTGAAGTTTTTTATTATGCTCAAAAGGCTGTGCTGCATCCAACTGCCCCATTATTTGACCAAGAAACACAGGCATTGAAGAGCCGATGTGTGAGGGCTTTGAAACGGATATTTATTCTCTGTGATCATGATAAAGATGGTGCTCTCAGTGATGCTGAGTTAAACGACTTTCAGGTTTCTATTTCTTTGCAGAAAAGCTACTTTGTTTTTGTAATTTCATATACCTATCTTTCTTTGAATTGTTTCTGGTTTTTTCACAACTAGTCTCTGTCTTCCTGTTTGACTTGTTTTCATGGTGATGCCTGCCAGGTTAAATGTTTCAATGCCCCACTACAACAAGCTGAAATAGTAGGTGTTAAGAAGGTTGTTCAAGAGAAGATGCCTGAAGGAGTTAATGAGCGTGGCCTTACCTTGACTGGATTTCTTTTTCTTCATGCTCTTTTCATTGAAAAGGGTCGCCTTGAAACAACATGGACAGTGCTGAGAAAGTTTGGTTACGATAATGACATTAAACTCAGGGATGACCTCCTTCCAGCTGCTTTCAAACGAGGTGCTGATCAGGTACAACTTTTGCAATTTCTGCGAATTCAGGGATTACACTATCTTCTTTCTCCTTTATCAACAATTTCGCAATATAGGAACATAAATGCGTGTGTAGAAGTCTAAAGATAAAAATTTACTGTCTTCTTCACACGACAATTATATGTGGAAGGAAATCAAGTTTTATTTACATGTAGATTATATTGTCTATATATATATTACTAGAGATTAGATGTATAAATTGTCACTGTTGCTCATTTTGTACATCATTTTTGTCTTTAATGGTTAATTGGAATTCATTTATTTTGTTCAATTATGCCTTAGTTGTTTGTGATATTTAATTCTAATATAGTTAATGCTACTAGGGATCACCAAAACAATCTTCCATAAAATGTTCGTCAAAGGAGTTAAATTTATTGATACACCTGTCAATCATTTCACATCAATAATTGTCCATTATTTCATATTTAGCTAGTCACTTGCCTAATTAAAGGGAAAGGTTGATGAACATGGGGGAAGGGTGATTATTGTGGGATAGGCTTGGAAGGCCTCTTATCCTAACTTTGACATTCGCACCCTATTAAGGGCTTTGGTCTTGGAGTTCATTCCTCAATGGATCTTGAGTGAGTCCTTGACGTACTTTCACATAGGTGGTGCACGTCTTGAGCCTTTCGTTGCAGGGGAGCATTTATCTTGGGCATATGGAGTGGCATGTCAAATCGTGTGCACGATACGTCCCAAGATTGGCCATAGGAAGCTAACCACAAGATAAAGGGACAAGTTCTAGGTTGGAGAAGTTGTGATTTTGTGCCTTCATTGCTAGTTTTATCTCCTTGCATTGAGAAGGATCGTTGTTGTCTTCATTGGTTGAAAGAGATAATGCATGGACTCATTTTTGGACCTTGGTTCAATCTAGTGACTTTGAACATGAGTTTGGTCTAAAGTTGCATTTGGAAATGTTTTTTTTTACACAGTTTATTGGGAAAAGTTGGTTTTTTGTTAAGCTATATTGTTTGCAGCTTTTATGGAGGTTAAGAAAAGTTTATTTGGTTTACGTGTCCAATAAGTACTTACTAGTTAATCAAAACGATATTTCCTTCACCACCATTGTCGTCGTCATTCAACACTCGTTGTTCGCCACCGCTGTCTGTAGTCTGTTGTTCGTCACCCACCATTGCCACTGTCTATTGCTTGTCGTCATCCATCGTCCATTGTCGTCAGCTGTCGCTGGCATCGTCAGTCGTCACTGTCGCCGCTGCCTACTACTGTTCGTTGTCATTGTCGTCTTTGGTTTATGTTGTAATTAAAATTAACTTGATTTTATTGGAAAAGTCATGATTAATATTCATTGTATTTCAAAACGTTAACATTCATTAGCTTTTGCAAAAACTGTCTAATAACTTAAAATGATCTAAAAAGTTACAACTAACTTTTTTGGGAAAAGCTTGATAAGTTGGCATCATTTGGAAATACTTATTGGATAAGAAGCATTTAACGCAATAAGTTGGTGCAAAAAAGCGTTTCCAAACGCTACCTGAGACCAATGTATTAAATGTTGGTTTCGTGTCGGACTTCGCTAAGTTGAAAAACAGATACATGTCGGTAAAATATCGGCATGTCGGTATCGTATTGGTGGAAACACAGTAAAAAAAATCCACATTTGTTTAAAAAACTTCCATGTCGATGTCGTGTCGGAGTTGTATCGGTAAATTGAAAATAAGACATGTCGGTGAAATTTCGGTGACACGCGTCGACATTTGGTATTATGCCTGAGACATATTTGACTTAAGAGAACTTATTTTGGCAGGTGCCTTTTGAGATTTTGGTGGAGGAAGCCTTATGCTGATGGTAGGAAAGGCAGATGAAGCACTTGGGAACTTGCACAAAAATCTTGCCAATTGTTGAAACTCAATTTTAAATTTTAAATTGAATTCACATGTTTTATGGTTATTTTGTTTCTTTTATGATCCCCAATATTTGAGTTTGCTACTCTTTATAATGAGTCATGATTTTTGGATTTGCAATTAGTCAAATCGGACACTTTTGAATTTGATGGAATGAATAAAGGGGGGAATGAATAGGCTGGTACATCTTTCTTCTGAAAGCAAATTATAAACTAGAGAAATTGGATGGATTCCTTATTTTCATATTAAAGTTTTTTCTTGTTTTAATTTAAATTGGTACAACATTGACTTTCTATAAAAAGTATTCGTTGATTAAAGGGATATTCAAACAGTGAAGTAAACTAATAACAGTATGTAAATTAATGACATTGGTGGAAGCCTGTGTAATCGGTTTACTCTTTTATTAACTTCATTTTTATGTTCTAATTTTTAATGGTAATTATACTATCAGCTACTTATTTTTTTTGTTGTTGTATTCTTAGCACTTGTTTACGTTTTTTACCTTTATGATGTTCCTTACTATTTCATGTCAATGTTTTGGTGGGAATGAGATTTTTTCTTTGCTAAAATTATTTATGTAAAAATTGCTAATGGTACATGTGACTCTTGTTACTATATGTAGAGTGTGGAGCTTACAAATGAAGCCATAGAGTTCTTGAGAGGAGTATTTGAAATGTTTGACATTGACAATGTAAGTTCTTTATGTTTATTTTATTGCATTTGATTGCAAAATGCTTTATCTTTTAAGCTTGCTGTTTATTGCAATAAATCATACCTTCTAACTATGCTGATATGGTTGATAGGCGTGTTGTAGTATGTATGAGTTGAGTTTAACAAAGCCAATGAGATTACTGATTGTAGATAGGCTTACTCGGGTCAAGCTCGAGCATAAGCTGATACCAAAATAGGGCATGAAAGATTCTTCAGGACTCTAAACTTAGTACTTCATCCTATGGATGTGGGACCACGCTGGATTCATGATTTGCTACATGGGGTGCCACCTTTTAATCATGTATATATAACGCGAGATCCTGTAATCTTAGCAGATACAATCACCGATGTCGAGAACAAAAAGAAAAAAGGCTTCTAAGCATGCCCAAAATACATCCCAAGGACCTGCTGAAATAATTTTACTCGATAGGCTCGTGTGCCAGACTAAATCCACGTTTCAAGAAAAAAGTGAGAAAATTCTCAATTTGCAAGGAGTTCTTTAGTTGTGTTGAGATAAAAGTAAGTATCACTTTGCCAATACAAGGCAATTTTAAACTAAAAGACTATATCTGCGTATTGGGATAGGGTCATAAAATACGAGAAAGAGTTGTTTGAACTTTGACCTTCTGAAGCTAAATCAAGCTGGTTTAAAATGCAACCACATATATTATTTAAAACAATATGTCTAAACTTGTCATTATGGCTGCTGAAAGGTTTTTCAATTTCACCGTTTCAAAATAAAAGAAAGAAAAGGTTTTTCAATTTCAAAGTTCATAAGTGATATTTATCTCATGTTTCACATTTACTTGATTATTTACTTTTGATAAAGAAACAATTAATATTATTTTCAAAACTTCACTTATAGAAAATGGGTAAAACAACAACAAAATCTTATTGTAAATGTGGTAGCCCTGTCAATATTTTTGCCTTTTGGCATGCCTTACCCTGTTTGTTTTCAACAATAGTCTGTTACTAAGCGTCTCATAGAAAACATGAACCCTCTTATGGCTGTGTAATATGTGTATGTTTGTGTTGTACTGAGCTGCATCTTCTTTTTTCTGTTAGGATGGGGCTTTGCGTCCTGCAGAGCTTGATGATCTTTTCTCAACTGCACCAGAAAGGTGAGTTTAATTATTGGTTTCCAAATATGTCCTTTATTCAGTGACTGTTTTCTCCTGCTGCGTCCTTACACTCCATCGGTTGGCTTGTGCTAATGTTGGGGGACCTTCTATTATTTTTCACCTGAAGGAACATTGGTTTCTTTTATCCAGGTGCCAGAGTTAGATTATAACTTTGCCTTCTGATTTTCTCCTTTTAGATTTACATTCCATATATTGGTGGTATTCGATAATCCACTGTTTACCAAGCAGCAAAACTAAAACTAGTTTCACCAATCTTTGAAAAACATAAGTCCAAGGAAATATGCATGAGATTCCGTGTATAACCAAAAGATTACTAACATACAACCCTTTAGTCAGGACTTGGGACTGATCTGGTTTTTGGGTTACAATTTTTAATCAAGTGGTACTTGAACGTATTGAGATCCCTTCTCTGTGCCCATGGGCAATCCAGCATTTCCCTTTTTTGACACCTTTTCATTCCTTGATTTGGGATAAACAGGCATTTTTGTAAAATAGCAAAACAATATTGTGTGCCATAATGTAACCAGAATCTATCTGGTCGATGCTTGTTCTTTCAAGAGAAATGACCATCCTTAAAGCTTCCAGGAGAAACAACTATCCTTAAAGAAACATTTTGGGCCATAATTTAGAAAAACATGAGATCTCCAAGTCAAGGATGGTCACGAAATTGCTATGCAAAAGAGTCATCGATGAACTCATTAAGAAATCTAGAACATTATTTGTATGACATGGGTATGCCACAATGGCTCCCTGGTGGGAAGGTTTCTTGGGACTGATTGATGTGAAGTCTTTTGGTCAATGTGGCAAAGGAATGCTCTATATGGGGAAGGGATAGGTGGGTCTGGATGTTTTCACCCCATGCAATTTGGTAAGGCTGATGTTGTGAAAGGAATGGGACAGTTTCTTAGAGGTGCTTATCTTGATCAAGCAGTTAAAAAAAAAACAAAATCATTAAGAATATGAGGTAATGGTCTTAATAGGATGGTTAGGTGCCCTCTTAAAAATTGCTTTTTTCTAATGTGGCAGAGGATTTTGCACAGGATTACAACTTGGATATATGTTCTTGTGCCTTCACATTATTCAGCAAAATAATACCATAAAATTTCATGGAAAATTCTGCAAGTTGTTTGTACAAATGTCAATGCTTCTGAGTTGGATTTTTCAGAAATAACATGCCTAAAAAAGGAATGCAAACACAGGAACAATAAGATGGACACGGGTGATATCCATGTAAGGATTAGGGTGACACCTGTGGCCGTGGGGGGACAAAAGAAACAGGGAAATGCATCAGAGCCAGAGGTGGTTTGCAGTCAAAAATTGAAACTGAGACAATGACAGCTGTGAAGGTTAGCAGGGTCCCTGTGCAGGGATGACAAGCACAAATTGAGAATGGTCCAAATTCTACCACTAAAAAAAAAGAAAAAGAAAAAGAAAAAGAAAAGGAAATAAGCAGTAAAGAAATTATGTTAGTAATTATTGTGCTTTATGGTATTGTGGTGTGTTATTTCATTGTTGATGTTATTTTCATACATATTGTTTTACTCGTTTTATCATTTTTTGAGCTTTAGTTTGTGAATGACAGCCCCTGGGTAGAAAATCGTTATAGGGACGCAGCTGAAAAGAATGTCTTGGGAGGATTATCACTTGAAGGCTTTTTATCAGAGGTCTGTATTGCCTGCTCACTCGTTTGTAGTTCATGTATTGTGTCTACTATTTAACTCTTGCAATCACATGTAATTTATCGATTGCCTGCTCACTCTCTATTAGTTGTACTGTTGTTTTTTCTCAGCTTGGGTTGGTGTTCCACACAACTTGTGGTACTGGATCTCACTCTCACATGATTACATGACAGAAATTAATTGCTCAAAAAATAGCAGCGATGAAGTTATGTGGTAAACAACAAGACTCTATTATTTGCAAAAACTGGTGTGCCTCCTAAAAGTTTGTTGTAGTGGTGTGAACGAATATTGGTGGAATAATTTAGCATGATGATGTAGAGTTTAGCACTCGTATGAGGAGGAGAGAAGATGGAGAAAGAAGAAGAAGAAGAAGAAAAAGAAGAAGAGCTGAAGAAATACCCCAAAAGGCAACAACTAACAAGCAAACTAATTCATATTCAAATTCTAGGGCAAGAATATTGCTAAAAAATGTTCTAGGGCTACAATGCCCTTAAATAGAAAGCAATCTATTCTTTTAAACCAAATCAAAACTAACATAACATCCTAATTGGAATAATTATCTAAATTAGTCCTAGTCCATTTCTAATTTTTTTCTAAAATATCTAAGGAGGAAATGGCTGCATGTATCAACAGTCAATATGGTTGTACATTTTTTTCAAAACAAGAGACTATAATAGATAAAAGTCAATTGTTGTGTTGAAAGAAGAGAGATTGATTCATTAAAAAGTAATATTACATATATATATGGTGGGTTATGGGATCCATATTACACATAAGATCCATTCCCGTAGCATAGATTCTTCATCAGAAGTTACACTTCTTGCAAGTATAATTTTGTGCAACTGAGGAGTCCACATTCTGTATCCTTTTACTCCATCTCCATAGCCCATGAAGACATCTTTCTTTGCTTTTGACTCAAGTTTGCCTTCATTTACATGAAAATAAACAAGATACCCAAAAATTCTTAATTTAGAATAATCTACCTGTTTACGAGTCTTCACCTGAATGGAAGACGATGGAGATCTATTGATAATAAAACACGCAGTATGAATTGCTTCTGCCCAAAAGACATCTGCGATTCCAGAGTTAGAAATCAAGCACCTGGCCTTTTCTAACAGAGTTCTGCTCATACGTTCTGCAACACCATTTTGTTGCGGAGTGTGTACAACTGTTCTGTGTCGGGCAATACCTGTGTTCCTGCACAAAGAATCAAAAGTATCATTGCAGAACTCAAGGCCATTATCTGTCCGTAGAACCTTGATTTTCCGATCAGTCTGGTTTTCAACCAGAACTTTCCATTCCTTGAAGCTGACGAAAGCATCTCCTTTGTGTTTCATTAGAAACACTCAAGTCATTCTTGAGAAGTCATCAATAATGGATAGGAAGAATCTAGAATTTCCCAAAGAAGGAGTTCTCATTGGTCCCCAACAGTTGGCATGGATATAGTCAAGTTTGCCCTTCGTATTCCTTTCAGCTGGACCAAACTTGACTCTTTTCTTCTTACCAAAGACACAGTGCTCGCAAAAATCAAGATTGATATTCTTGAGTCCTTCTAAGAGACTTTGGCGTTGTAGAGTTTGCATCCCTTCTCACTCAAGTGAGCAAGACGCATATGTCATATCTTTGATTTGTGGAGCAGCTCAGTTGAGGATACTACAGCAGCAGTTTGAACTTCTGTCGAGCCTTTAAGGATATACAACGGTCATTGCTTGAGTCTTTTCATCACTACAAGTGATCATTTGCTTACCTGAATGACTCCACATCCTCCTTTGTAACAGAAACCTTTATCATCAAGAGTAATTAAGGAGATAAGATTCTTCCCAAGATCTGGAACATGACGTACTTCAGAGATAGTTCTCACCGTCCTGTCATACATTTGGATCCTCACGGATCCAATACCGACGACTTTACATTGTGCATCATTGGCTACAGTAACAGTACCTCCATTAACAGATTTATAAGACGAAAATCATTCTCGATTTGGGGTCATATGGTGTGTTGCTCTCGAATCAAGAATCCACTGATCAGAAGAAAGAGAAGAATCAAAGACAGTAAAGCCAACATCGATTTCAGAGGCAGTCTCTTCCTGTGCAGTAGAGGTAGAAGGCATTTTTGACTTCTTTTTAGGGCAATTGTTCTTCCAATGCCTAGGTTCCCTACAGTAATTACAGATATCTCGAGGATTTACTCTACCTTGAGATTTACCTTTCTTCTTTCCTTTCTTGTCAAAACTTCTTGAGTTTGACCTACTACGGTTTTTGTCAAAAATGGTAGAAAGGCCCGCCATCTCTTCACCTGAAGTTAAAGTTAGATGCTGCAATTCTCTTGTGTGGGGACAAGCTCTCACCTCCTCTAAAGAGATTGAATCTTTTCCAATCACAAAGGATTGGAAAAAATTCTCAAAAGATTGAGGTAATGATATTAACAATAACAGAGCGGCATCCTCTTCATCAACCTTTACTTCAATACTTCTTAACTCCATAAGAATAGTATTAAGATGATCAAGATGCTCTTTGAGAGACGTACCTTCCTTCATCTTAAGGGAGAATAAACGTTGCTTGAGAAGGAGCTTATTGATTAAAGATTTAGTCATGTATAGACTTTCCAACTTTAACCATAATCCAACAGCAGTTTCCTCATTTGCAACTTCTATTATTACCTCATCTGCAAGACAAAGTAATATTGTTGAATGCGTCTTTTCTTCCTGCGCTGTCAACTCAGCATTATTGACCCCAACTGGTGTTTCCTTCAGCAACGGAGTCCAGATTCCTTGTTGTTTAAGGAGCGATCGTATTTTGATTTGTCATAAACTGAAGCTGTTCTTCCCGGTAAATTTCTCTACCTTAACAGTATGTGAAGATATGGTATTTTCTGCTAACTAAACCCAACCTGGCTCTGATACCACTTGTTAAGAAAAATAGGATTAGTTCAACAAGAAAATAGAGTGAAGAATATGAAGAAGAGCAGACACGTAAATTTACGTGGTTCACCCAAAAGGACTACGTCCACGGGCAGGGCAGATGAGTTTCACTATTCTTCAGAAAAATACAGCTCAGACCAAGAGTGTAACTCTTGTATAGATCGCAGAAATTTCAATATGAAATTTCTACCAGTAGCAGCAACAGAATAGCAGTAACAACTCAGAGTCAACGAGACAGAAAAACAGATGTTGACAATAACTGGAACTAGGTGGAATCTCCTAAACGAGGAAGCTTGAGGAAGAAAGATATCCCGTAACCACAGCTCCGACCCTGCCTCTTCCTTTTATAGGCAGTAGAGGGAGGCGGGTGAACAGACGTGTGGATGAACGGATGCGTGAGCAGACGCGAGCGGATGGTCAGACGAACGGACGAGACAGAGAAACTCCGATCGTTCGCGTGCGAGCTTCCCGAGTCCTCCAAACTTCCGCGATTTGGAAGAGTGGGTAAAACTCCCGCGTCCGTGAACAGTGCCTCCATAATCTGTTTTTTCTCTCTTTTGGAACATAAAACCACATATATATATATATTCAAGTCATTTCTACATATATATATATATATATATATATGGTGGATTAAAAGAGATAGGATTCATATGACACGTAAGATCCATTAACCCACTAACACACTAAAATATAATACTAACACTAGTTTAGCTAATTATGTACCAAATAATTTCAGTTTTTTTTACTTTTTTTAATTGTTGAATAAAAACTTTAAGTTTAGTGGCTAAAATTTATGAAAATTTTGTACTATCTTGAAAGAGGAGTTGTGATGATTGGAGCCCAATGAAATTTTATTGACATGTTCGTAGAAGTATAGGTCAATCCATATGCTTCGAAGCTTAAAGGAAATTAACAATAAAAAATAGATTGCATGCTGAGAACATGGCTGCATGCACGTATGTAGCTTCCAGTTCCTTAGTATGTAAGAAACCCACCAAGGACACACTTGCTTGACCACAAAGGCTTCTTTGGTATTTTCTTAATCCTTTGTTGCCAAGTTGATTCAGTTTTTGGGAGATACTGAATAGCCATTTCATCACATGATTTCGTTGTATTCATTTATTGGTTTAGGTCTTGGATGTGAAATCTATCAATAACTCTAAAACCCTACTCCCTAAAAAACAATAAAGCACACTTAGAGTGGTTCAATATTTTCCTTGGTTTATGTAGACTACCTGGTTGCTATGAATCCTTAAGTGGTAATGATGGCAATCACGGCATCTGGTGGTTAGATTATGGTTTTCTTGGATATGTTCCTTTTGTATCTTGTTGTCATGCTTGATTCTGATGAATCTTTAATCCTGTGGGGTAACAAGTGCTTTTGTTTGCTCTAGTTTTTGTCGCCGTTTTGATTCCTTGAAACTGCTTCGTTTTGGGTATTTGCGTGTCTTCTCGCAACGATATGAAGTAAAACTATGTTACTTTTCTTGCTCTTCTAAACTGAATGATAATTTTTAATTGTTTATGGTGCATGCTTTTAATGAATATAATGAAATACTAAATTTAGATGGACGGTAAGTGGAGTTTGGTTACTGCTCAGGAGAAAAAGGGTAAGTGGGGTTCGATTCAACTCTGAAAATAATTCATTTTCTTGCAGTGGTCTCTAATGACACTTCTTGATCCAGCCAGCAGTCTTGCAAATCTTATATACATAGGTTATGGTGGTGATCCCATGTCTGCATTCCAGACAACTAGAAAGAGACGGGTTGATCGAAAACGACAGCAGACACAGAGAAACGTTTTTCAATGTTTTGTTTTTGGACCTAAAAATGCTGGGAAGTCCACACTGTTAGATTCACTATTAGCAAGGTGATGCAGTTTGAGCTGGCCTCTGTACAAAGACATGGGGACACAGTTCAGTTCATTTTTGAATGCATTCATATAATTGTTGTTCTCATACATATTAAAAAAATGTTGTTCTTCATAAGCTTAAGTCATGTTTGTTTTCATTTCCGCCCCATATCACTGCAGGCCTTTCTCTGATAAATATGCTCCTACAACTAATGAGCGGTTTGCAGCAAATGTTGTTGATATGCCTGGTGTAAGTATTTGTGTTTCCTATGCTGTATTCATGGTTAACTTTGGTGTATGGAGTTGTATTTGTGACAATCTTGGTTTTCATGTAGTATCAAATAGATTTAAATCATTGCAGTAAAAACTTCTATAGATGTTTGCAAAAACAATCTCATTTTTTAATAACAATTCATAAAGCAATTTCATCGCCAATTTTTTTTTCGAAAATGTCACCATTTTTTTTTCTGGTTTTCTTTACAATCTACTATTGTTATCTTGATAGGGTACCAAGAAAACACTTGTAATGCGTGAGATTCCAGAAGATGATGTCAAATGGGTACTCTCCAATAAGGTATCATTGGCTGCCTGTGACATTGCAGTATTTGTCTATGACAGGTATCTTCAAATTCTAAAACATGACTCTGCACTTTCGATGTGTCTGTATCTCTAGTTATTGTCTTTAAGGCTACAAATTCTTTCCATTGAGCTTCCTCAAAGTCACGGTATTTATATTCCTAATCTTTTGGAGCACTACTCTGTAGTATAATTGTATTCAAAGAGAATGCTATTGCTCAATAAATGCTTGAGATTACTTTTGGAAGCTCACACAATGTGTTTAACTTGCTGTGTGCATTTGGTAGTTTGAATCTATTAGTAAGTACCAATATTGGTTGCACTGTTATTAGATCAAGTTAGAATGGCCAATCAGTTAAATGTGATGTTTTGATGCTGTCATGCTCCATGACTGTCTCATCACTCCACAATGCTGCCTCCACACCTACTTGCATTAGAAATATCTCTAAATCTATCTCTGAGATCTATGTTCTCGTTATTTTGATGTGGATTTGGTTGATGTGTTTTGTTGCTGTTTCTGCACGTGCTTGCATAAAAAATATGATTAAATCCATATTTGATATTCATGTTGTTGAAATATGGATATCCAACTCAAAATTAATTGACAATGAGGAGAGATGTCTATCTATATATGATTACAAGTCTAGTCCTCACTGTTTTCATTGTGAGATTATTCCAATACTTCTCTTCACTTATGGTTTTTTTTTATGTTCAATAAGTGTCTCTTTCGAACATTAGTAGATGTGTGTAAACATATGCTCGTTTAGGTCTTTTTTGGCTCTAAGAACATGTTGCATGGGAAGCTATAAGTGAACTGGCTTATTTGAAGCTGTAGGAAACAATCATACTTAGCTTGAGAGATAGTAATTGTAGTCACAACATTTTGGGCCCATTCACGCTTACCGAATTTCTCCCAACACTTATCGACAACATGATTAGTGCACCTTACAATAATCACACTTGCAGTTCCAACATCCACCATCACATCCTCCCATTGAAGCGCGTCCTTTGCCACGTCTATGACCACGTCCTCGACTGTAACTAACCATGGTAGACTGATCAATGGTGAAAGTAGGAGTCTTTGTAGAGGGCATTGATGCATTAGTGTTAGTACCAAATACTTGTCTATGGGTCTAGGATGCGATCTCAGGTCAGAGAGTGGAAAGAAAATTTGAAACTGTTAGTCCTTTGTGATACTCCCTCAATGTTTGTGTATTGAACGTAATTGACTGATGAATATCCAACTCATCAATAAGAGTACGTAGAAAGGTATATAGATCTTGAATCGAGTGGTCTCCTTGTTGGACGGAGAAGAATTGCTCATAAATCTCAAACATTCAAGAGATGTTTTTCTCATGTTCATATGTCTCTTTTAGTGTATCCTAGATTTTCTTTGTTGGATTGAGAGACATAATGGCAGTAGAAATATTCTCCATACTTTTGATAAGCTAGGAAATTACACTACAATTTGTAGCAAATCGATCATCATACGACGAATCTGAGTAATGTGCTTTATTTTTTGGTGAGCACTAAGGAACATGGTGAAGGACCTGGACTAGAGAAGATAATTCTTTACATTGAGTTTCACTGTGGTGTTACTCAAATTCCAAAGTCATGCATCCTGTAATGCAATTGGAGGCTTATTGTGGGAGGATGACACCATAAAGAAGGAGGTTGTAGGTGAACAAATAGAAACAATAGTAGTAGATAGCTAAGCAGGTACCTCACAGCATGGGTGAGGTACCTATGCCATGGAGGGGGAAGGGACCTTGGTGGTGTTTAACCCCTTCAGTAGCAGTAGTCATGGACTTTTGTGATTGCTATAGTGTTTCTGGCGACTGTTGTTTCCTACGATTGTTTCGACGACAGCGAGGTCGAGGTGGCAAGTGGTTAGGGTTATGGTTTGTAACCTATGTTTTTGATACTATTATGTTGAAATATGGACATTCAACTCAAAATCAATTAACAATGAGGGGGGGAATTTATCTATGTATAATCACAAGTTTAGTCATCATTTTTTTCCAATATAGGACTATTCCAACATATGTTATCTACATTTATGAAGTGTATTTGATTGGAAGACAAAATTACACAACTGATCAAGATTTGGTTCCATGGTGTGTTGATTGATTTCATTCACATAGGGTCATAAGCATGATTGGGATAGTGTTGTATCTTTAGTCTTGGAATGGTGTCCAGCTTTGGGTGGGCCTGAGGATTCTTATGTTTTTATTCTTGATTGGCTGTAGGGCATGCTGATCATTTAGCTTGGATCTTTTGTTTCCTTTTCTTTAATTTTGGTGTTTTTCTTCTTGATGAGTCTTGACTTTCTTTGTATTTCTTTAAAAATGTTTTCTCAATAAAATTTTTCTTATTACTGTTTAAAATTGCCAACAACAGTGATCATCAACAATCATACACGACCATCTACTTATTTAACTGTTATAACCTCATGAATTTGAAACACCTTTGAAATGGTTGACCTGAACCTGGATAGGTCGGTTAACTGCCCTCCACCAAACTGGACATCTATCAATGGGACCCTGACACGTTAAGTTGGGTCTATTCTTGACTTTGGTGTACACGTGCACTAAATCATGACAACTATTTGATCTGAAAATCATATCGTGTGACACCTGGATGCGATAGTGTATAAAACTTTGTAAAAGTTTATTGGTAGTTGTCTGTTGATTTGCTTAAACTATATCACACATTTCTCCCTTTCTCGTTGTAGAGCTTGTAGTTTCATACTTTCATGTTATGTTATTTTTCTGCAAGAAATTGCATGAAATGATTTTAAATTCGAGATTCCTTACATCTAGTAAAAATATGCATGCAGCCATTTTAGAATCCAGGAATTTTCCTAGATCACGTGAAATCATTTAGGCTCTGTTTTGATAGCCTAAAAATTCTACAGTATCTGTATTTCCATTGGGAATAAAACATAGTATCTGAAACTTAAAGAAGTCTATATCTGTGTCAAGGTTCTTGATTTCATGTCGAACTTCAGTAAGTTGAAAAACAGATACGTGTTGGTAAAATGTTAGTATGTCGGTATTTTGTTGGTGAAAACACAGTAAAAAAAAATCCATGTTTGTTTAGAAAACTTTCATGTGGTATCGTGTCGGAGTCGTGTCGGTAAATTGAAAATAAGACGTGTTGATGAAATTTCGGCGACATGGATCAACATTTGGTACTATGATCTGTATTGACTTTGTTTAAATTCCTTTAAAAATCCTTCATTCCACGAAAATTCTAAGTAAAAAAGGGGACAAACCACACCTTTCCTTCTACTATGTTTTTTGATCTCTCTCAAGATTTTCTCAGAGGTCAACTTCTCCACCTTGGACTTCTCTCTTCCACTCTCCCATTCTGATTAGGGTCGAGCTTAAGTCATGGAAGAACATGAACATGCTTACTGCTACAGTGGTGTCTAGAGGACCAGACGTTGCTGGTGGTGGTTGGTATTGGATTGAGTGTGTGGTTGTGGTCTGCAATGGTGATGAAAGCAGTGTGGATTTTGTGTTTGGTGATATCTTGGAATGGAATTTGATGTGAGATGTGGAACTTGGGGAATTAGTTGCAGTGGAAAAGTTCAATTTGCAACCGAACACCACTTTAATTTTATGGTTCTTAAGTTGCACATCCAATTATAAAAATCAGGAATGTGGGTCCAATTGGTGTATTTTGTTACGTAATTTTTGCTTATCCTGAATATATCTTGTCTTCATTTCCTGTATTCCATTGATATTTCTTAAATAAATGAAACACCTTCCTACTTATCCAAAAAAAGATCCAGGATTTTTTTTCTAGGTTGACTTGTTGAGATAACGTTGACCTTCAACCGTCTTTTCATTCTCAACGATTCACCATGCATAAGTATGGCATCGATCATAATCTCTTGAATATATGTTAAAATTTTGAAATTCTTTAGTCTGCATGCTGGAAGCGGAATAATATTTTATTAAGTTTAAACTAGCTACATGAATTGGCACACTGTAGATACTACAATATTATAATAAAGTTATTTTGAAGTTTTAAAAAACTGACTGTTGTCTTGTTGCATTTATAGCTGTGACGAAAATTCATGGAAGAAGACAATGGCCCTGCTTTTGGAGGTTGCTACTCATGGTGAAAATAGTGGTTTTGAAGTGCCATGCCTTGTCATTTCTGCGAAGGATGATCTTGGACCATATACATTGGGTGTTCAAGATTCAACGAGGGTAATATCATTTTGCAACTGATTTGGGTTTCACCTCCTTTTTGTGTGAGAGAATTTGGTTTCTGGGTTTGAGTAATATACCATTTTACAGGGGAAAAAAAGACCAATGTTAATTCAAAATAAATCTTTTAATCTAATTATGGCTTGTACCATGCCTAGATTGCTCACCCAAAAGCAGATTTTATCAGCACTTATCTCAATCGCCATTATCTTGGACCCAACATTGGTGAAATGTGTCGTTCTGGCTTGTATCATGCCTTTTACACCGAAGTTTAGCTATCTTGGAGAAGGAAAGATAAGTATAGGAGCGCTCATCCTGTGTGTTTGGACTTTGTTGGATGCAATCTTTGTTTTTTTTTGGGAACTAACAGCAACATTATTTTAAGATTCAGTTCATCAGTTGTCAATAAACCTTTTGCCCTTTCCGCTTTTATGATATTTCCTTTCAATAGTTTCATTATTGGTGAAGTTTCTCCTCAGCACCTTTTGAATGATGCATTGCATGGACATAGATATTTTAAAGCTGTACTTGTGTTGATGAACCATCTTTCATAAAAATTTCTTGATCCTTGTTTTCTCTTTTCCCGATCCATGTACTTAGAGATCGTCTTTTCTCTTCCTTGATTGTTTCTCAAATGCAATCAGCATTTTGTTATGTTGTAATGAAAAAAAAAGTTTGGCATCCTGCTGTCTTACCAAATAATTTTCATTCTGGCTCAGGTCAGCCAGGATATGGGTATTGAAACACCAATACCGGTCAGCATGAAGTTAGGGGAGTTCAACAATGTGTTCCGAAGAATCATCAATGCTGCCGAACATCCACATCTTAGCATTCCAGAAACGGAAGCTGGAAGACAACGCAAGCATTATCGTCAACTTGTGAATCGTTCTCTGATGTTTGTCTCAGGTACTGGAATTATAATTAAAACATAGACGAATGTTTTATTAATTGAATTAGGAAATAATTTATATTAATATCAACAAGTTATATTGATTTCTACGCTTTATTGGATGGTGACCTACTTGATCAAACAATACTCTTCTAAATTATCAATATAATGGATGGCAAAATAGGGAGAATGAAATTACAGAGGATCAGTGGGTGAATATATGGGGGACTGTCAGGTGAAGACTGATTCACTGGGTGAGATGTAGCACTAAACTTTGTAGGGATTGCCTTTACTAGAATTCATATTAGTGGTAATAATGGGGCTGTAGGTAATGAAGGGGTCAAGAAGTAGTGCTAGAACTGAGCGAGAGACAAGTTATGTATTGTTTATATTTCTCTTGTCAGAATGCACGGCCATGAACTGCTGTACCTAGGGTATATCAAGGTTATGCATGGAAACATCATGAGAGAGTTTTTCTCTCCACAGGATGTGCCAGTTATATGATTCACAGAAGGCATCTCCATGACCCTTTTGTTCACAGGAACTTGTGACACTTGAAACTCGAAACCAACATTTTCTTTAAAGGCATATTTTTAATAACTGTAAAAATTAAAGGCATCAACCAATGTTGCAATGAAAAGCCAGAAGACTATACTGACTTTTTTTTGGTTGGAATGTATGCTGTAACTTTGCCAAACAAAACCACCACCACATCTACATCATGATCTACCTTCATGCCTTAACCTCACTTTGTGGAGTCAACCACATGAAACCATTCTCTACAAAATAAAACCACTTAAGCAAAATATAAACAAAAGCTACCACTTTCCTCTTATTTGGATGATCTTCATGGTATCTCACCTTGTACATTCGTAAGATGCTTTTTGCAATATGGGGTGGTAGTCTTTTGAATTCAGAAAGTAAATTGTTGGGAGTGCGAGGGGCTACTCTATTGCACTTATTAGCAGAAATGCTTATATGTTCTTTAAAATTACTTGATTGAATTATGGTAAGTTCTAATGCATTGCCAAACATTATCCTGTCCTAGTTTATGCAGCCTACTTAAGCTATTATGTGTATAAAAAGTTAGTAGTTCTGCTGAATGTTTTCTACACGTGTCTTTTCTCCTATTGTGTGCTCTTTATTTGTTACCCAATCTGGCCATATCCACATTGTTGAAGGACGTAAATATACTCTTTTCTCTCTTTGCAACTGAGATTTCCATTTGGTCCATAATTTTTTTTTACGCTAGTCTCTTTTCTTCCTCTTCAAACTTCTACATCATTTGATCGTGATTCTTTTCCTATATTTTTTAAAAATGTTTATTAAGAAAGAAACATTATACTTAGGAGTTCGGAAAATAGCATATATGTGCAACTTGTGATTCTCAGCTTGGTGGTAATATTTAGTTTTCAAGTAGCATGTATTTACAGTAACTGTTCAATCGAATTTGTCCTTAATTCGGTTTTTTTTCCATTACAGTTGGAGCAGCTGTTGCTGTTGTCGGACTGGCTGCATACAGAGTTTACTCGGGAAGAAAAAATGCCTCCAGCTAAGGACCTTTTTTATCTTGTTCCGTAAGCTGGGTTGTTGTAAACTATATGAATTGTAACGATTTTGTTTTTTTCTATCTGCTATTGTTGTGTACAGAGTCATAGCAAATTTTCTGTGTGCTTTTGTTGGAAATAATATTTATTAGCAAATAATATCAGAAACTTGCTTTCTTAGCTCCGCAATTCTTAATATGTTCATGGCAAGAGCATGAAGTTTATATCACATGTTTAAGCAAACACATGTAAACCCCCACACTGTAGCTTGACTGAACAAGAGTTCAGTGTGTTGAAAAGCTGCTGCTTTGACCCTTGCTCTGTTAGGCATATTCTTCCCCTCTACCTACCAGGACAGAAGGTTTTGCCTTTGCATGGAAATTCTCAGAAATTCCATTTCATACCGGATCTGAAGTGAGTCAGATGTAAACAAGGATAACTTTTGATTATAAAGTAGGGTTGTTTCTTCTAGAGGTCTTACCATATTAAGGGGAATTTATACTAGGCCGTCGTGTTTATTTTTTTTGAAGTAACAACAGCTGTTCGTGTATTTGTAATAATAATAGCTGCCTGTGTAATTCTCACCATTTGGCACGGCATCTTTAATGGTGCCATTGGCATTTTCTATTTCATTCTACTAAAGTTTATTTTACGGTTATGTTCCAACTAGAATCCCGTTTGTTATCTTCATCTCCGCAGACATACCAATTATGATCCCTCTCCAAATTATGACTTGAGAAATATCATGAAATAATTCATATGATGTGATGGGTCTTTCTTTAATTTCATTTTATGTTGATTAGATATTTACTTTTTGCAAGATTTACTGTGGTCGTTACTCTGGATTTCACAGTTTCTCGTCTGTTGTGTTCTCGAGAATTCAGGTTATATTGCATATTTTATTTGAATTACGGTAAAATGGTTTGACGACATTTCAGATGAATCTGTTATCTGTCACTGAATGTGCACAAGACGTGTCTAGTTCGAGTTTGGGATACGGAATGCTGAAATCGACTAGCAACTTGAAAGTAACCATGTAATTAGCACTTCTACGTCAAAAGTGCAGCTTAATGTCTATTGTTGGTACCACTTTTGATGTTCAGGTATCCACCTACCGAGAACTGGGTGCAGTTTCCTAGTTTCTTGGTGGTCTGTGTAAAGTTTTTGGACAATTTTTGAGTATATAACTTCTGAAAAGAGTATTAATTTTTCAAAAAATACAATAGTAATTCTTTTATATTTTCAAAAGTTGAAGTACGATGAGTTTCTTCATTAACATTCAGAAGTTGAAGTTTTATCAGACCTTTAGACTCTTTTAAGTTTTGAAAGTTCAGATATAATAGCTATAGTTTACTAGTTAGTTCTCACCTTCTGCGGCCTGATAACTAGGGCTAGTAAGGGGCAGGGTTTACTTTTTATATTTCACAAAATAATAACATTTTATTTAACTTAGAAAATTAATAATATGTACAGCTGCTAAAAACTTATAAAACATCATTTGTAACACCTTAAATTTAGTATGCAACGCAACATCAAGCCAACATCAGGTTTTGCTGTCAAAGAACACGTGTAAAAGAGCCAGTCTGTGTGTACCAGGATAAATTTTATGACACGTGGGACCATGGGCCGGGGTTTGCCAGTTTATCTATGTTTCAGATCTTAAACGTTTACCTGAATGACATAATGGATTAAGCAATTATGCTACATTTGGCCAGTTGTATTGTATAAAAACATAAAAGTCACATTTGATGTTTATATTACATGAGGTTTGATCTGCAGCGGTTTGGTCCCTTTTTTTAGCACAGTATCTCAGCGATACATTGCCACAGCCAACAGTGTACTTGGCTGGAATCCAACAGCTGCGGTCTTGATGCTCTCGTGAAGTAGATTTCTTACATTCATCACTTTCAAATTTGAGTATCATCAGTGATGTAGAAATTAGTATATTAGGTTACATGACATGTCAGAGGTGTAGCCTTTCCATAGCTCCAAAATAAAAATTCAAAGATGTCCGCAATAGCGAAAAATTCGTCTTTTGCCTTGTTCATCCATGGTAGAGGAGGGGGTCAATGTGCTTCATCTGAAAAAGATGAGACAGAAAGAATCAAAGGTGTGAGTTAAGGAAGGAAGGAAGAACCCTAACCTTTGCAGATCATGCCAAGAAAGTTACGTCCTATTGCAAGTATAATCCTCTTTATTGTGTCTTATACGTGGACAAAGTCACTTGGGCGTAGGATGTTGAGTGCCTTGGAATTTTTGTTATTGTTCCTGTGGTCCCAAACACTCAACATGCTTACGTACAAGATTGCTTCATTTTGCATAATTGGTATTTCTTGCACTTTGTATACCATTAAATTTTATTCTTATCTACCGTATTGTTTTAGTAATCTCTCTGTCGTGTCTAATAATTTGCCAAACTTTACCATACAACTTCAATTTAATGTTGATATTTTCTGATTGGTTTTGCAACATCTTGATTGAAGAAACATTTCTTTTTATTGTTGCTTGTACGCCTCTGCATTTAGGAAACCACTTTTTGTTGTCTTATAACTCATGGATTAAACGGTTGTGAGATTGTCTTCCTCTGAGGAACATCAATTGTTAACATAATCGATCTTATGCCCTAATGTCCCGCTAACGTCGTTCCTCGCGTGACCTATCTCGCAGTTGATTCCAGATCAGCTCTCGATCTCTCTTTCGCTAGGCCACCCAGTTCGATTGGAATACCTTCAACGCTAGGTTCCTAGAGGATGGAGATCTCTCCCCCGTGCTCGATCTGCCTCCCTCCCAATGGGCCTCCCGTCGGCTGTCTAAAGACTTTCGCCCCCATTTGAGCGAGGGCTCGTAGGTATGCAAATCTAGTGAAGCATCTTCACCTCCCACCCCTTCTCCTTCCTATCCCCGTCTCGCAGGACACTCTTGGGCCGTTTCCGGGAGATCTACTTGTAGATCTCTGTTGGAGGCTACTGTATGGGAGTGATTTTTTACTATTGAGGTTGCTTTGGGGCTTTTTCCTGGGGCTTAACTTGATTTAGTCATCAACCTGTTTGGTCGACCAACTGGCTTTGTTCCACTCTATTTCCAGTGGTTAAATGTACATTCTGGTTTTTGCTGTAGCAAGATTGGATGCCTGGGAAAAATTTCTTACGATTGTTATGATGCTTATGAATGCTTATCTTGTGATGCTTGTGATTGTCTGTTGGAATCTAATAATATTAGTAAAATTTGTGGTAATTTGAGGACTTTCGAGCTGGATCAGTTCGGATCCTGTTCTCCTGATTTTTTCCTCTCTCTTGTTGATCCAATTTGGATCCCCTCTTTTCCGACTCCGGCCATCCTTCCGTCGGTTGGCATTCACTTTGACTCCGGCAAGGTTGCTTCTTGTGGGTTGGGTTTTCGAGGCCCTATCACTTCGATGCACATTAATGATAACTCGATTTCCGTGTGAAACTATACCTTATTTATAATGACAGTTTTAATTCTATTCATGTCTGCGTCGAGGTGAATTACTCTAATGCCTCTCAATTAAAAGATTTTGCTTGATTAATTGTAGGTAATGGCATAGTTGACTTTGATTCCTTAATTGATGATGCATCGAATTCTGTGTTGGGTTTTGCCACCTTTTCAAACGCAAGTACGTCATTAATTAATAATTCCTTCCCTCTCTCTTCTACTGGACAAAACTCTTCGACTCCCTCTCTGTCCTTAGCTATGGAAAAGTTGACTCCCACCCCTGTCTCTGAGATATCTTCTGATAACAAGATACGCTCCACTCCTTACTCCACTGTGGGTTCCCGTTTTGCCCCACTTGCCTCTCCACCTAAACCCCCTCTGGTAGCTTTTGCCCCTTCTGCATTTGAGCTTACCTCTGAAGTTCCATCATCCGACGACTAGGAAGGAAGCTGGGAAGTGATTTGTCGGAGGAAAACCTTCAACCCACTGGTAATATTCTGTCGACTGCAAGGGAGGTGCTTCTCTTGTGGCCTTCGGAGGCATGCAAAACAATATTGTAAGTTCTCTGACTCTTGTTTTAAATGTAAGTCCTCATCTCACTTAATAGCTATCTGTAAATTTTTTTCAGGAGTCCTTGGTAATGGCTAGACAGTCTCCCCATAACCCTGCCATCCTTCCGCCATCTAATGCTGTGTGCGAGCAGCTATCCTTTTTTCCTTCATGTGCGATTGTTACTACACACTTCCACACTTTAACAAGGCCATTCTTGAGGATCATATACAGACTAACTGGCCATCTTCAGTCTTGGTTGAGGTCATTGACTTTTCTCTTAGGAAGTTTCATTTTAAGTTCCCTTCTACCCTGTCTGGTAATGAGGCCCTGAATCTATATGGTTCCTCTCTACAAATGCTCCCTGCCTTATACATTCCTTGGTCAGTTAACTCAAATTGTGTCTTCACTGTTATTAGACTTGAAGGGATCCCCCATCACCTTTGGAATATAGAGGTTTTTCGCCACATAGTCTTCGACTTTGTTGATCTACTAGAAGTAGATATTTCTATTGATAGATTTAAATTCTTAGGCTTCGCTAGAGTTCAGATTCTTATCCATTCTGGGAAAGACATCCGTGACTATAGATTTTTTTCATATGGTAGAATTGTATACCCTATTACATTTTGTCATAGCTGGGATATTTGTCCTCCCTCTACTGCATCCTCTGCCTTACTTCCTCCTTGGTTCAAAAATTCCAATTCTTCTTCTTCAATAACTAGTGGGCTTAACCCTAATCGCAAACGTTTTAAAAATAACAAGGGTTGGAGAGGTGGCAAGGAGGGCAAAGCTCTGCGCTCTGGGAAGCATGTCTTGACCAGGAACACTAACGCAACCCCATCCCTCCACATTCAGCCTGCTACCACTTCACCTGAGATTCTCCCTACTCCTACCAACTCTGGTTCTGGAAAAACTCAGCAACCCTCAACTTCCTCTGGGCTTGTTCCTACAACATTTTCCAAACCTGTCTCTATTGATGGTGGGGGGATTATGGATATTGCAAAATTTGTGGAAGTTGAAATTTCTGCTAGAAACATTACACTAGCTAAGTTCAGAAAGTTCTAGCTATTTTTGATTGCCTGAAGGAAGATGGCCTTGGCGTTGGCGCTAGGGAGTCCTCTCAACCAGCAACACTAGTCCACGCACCAGGTATACTTCATCCTTCACCTATTAGGCTTACTGAAACATGCACTTCCTCTGGTTTTCTTAATTCTGAAAGTTTTTCTCTTGATTCGGTTACCTACAATTCTGGCAACTTGATTAATAGTAATTTACTTAATGATGCCCTTCTTTGGGAATCTTATGAACAATTTTAGTCTTTTTGCAATAACATTGGCATTAAGTTGAAAACTATATCAGAAGTTAAGCAATTTTTTAATGAGGTCAGAGTTAATCAAGGTTTATTCCTTGTAAATTTAGATGATAACATCTCTTTCGTGGAGAATTTTGCTTCTCTGCGTTTATCTTCAACACCTTAATGATCTTTGCTACATGGAATATTAGAAGATTGGAACATAGTGGAAAAAAAGAGCAGTGAGAAATCTGATTAGGATGAATAAATGTGATATTATTATTAGTAGTGAGATGAAAAAAGAAAATTTTACCCCTGCAATGCTTAGATCCTTGGGTGGAGGCAGAATTTCTCAATGGTCTTGCCTACATTCTCTTGGGGCCTTAGGTGGCATCCTTATTGGATGAAATGATAATTTTCTTGAATCAACAGACATTCTTCAAGCTACTTATAACCTATCCATTAAATTTAGATCCCATGATAATGGTTTAGTATGGTGGCGCACTGGTGTTTATGGACCTTGTGATCTCAAATTAAAATTTGTTTTTTTATCTGAATTAAAAAACCTAAGTAGAACTGTTAATGATAATTGGATAATTGGGGGAGACTTGAATATTGCTAGATTTTCTCATTACCATTCCTTTAAAATGGGTATCTCTACTAAGATGACTGGTTTTAATGAATTTATTGAAATTAATCTTTTAGTGGACTTTCTGATGGAAAGACCGTCGACAGTGAAGAGATTTCTGGTGATGGATTTGGGGCTCCGGCGATGGTCAAGAAGGAGGAAGATAGATGTAAGTATTTTCTGTGTTTTTTTCCTTTCTACCTTCTCCTCTATTTATAGGGGACCTTGACCACTCCTCTGCCCCTCCTCCAATGGCTCCCCTTAGTCGTTTGAATTTCCGACCATTAAGGCCTTGTAACCGTCGGAGTAAATCCGACCATGAATGGCTTTGATTTCCACCCTGCATTTCAAATGATCTTCAGTGACCATTACTCACATCTCCCACTTGGTCATGAAGAACATGCACAAGTTCCATGCACAGAGATATCTTATTTCCACTTCTACTATCCGTGAAGTGTATATTTTAAATTTTAATTTTCCACTCCCACTATTCATGAGAATGTTCTTCATTTCCATCATCCATGGAAATATTCCTTAATCCCATTAAGTTCACGAACTTAATGAATCTTCCCACTAGAATTCCTTTTGTCAAAGGATCAACAATCATATCTTCCGTAGGAATATAACTCAATTTTATTTCTCCTTCCTTCACTATATCACGAATATAGTGATAGTGTAAGTTAATATGCTGTCCTCTTGAATTATTTGCACCACTA